>JBCJKH010046025.1:0-43450 GCA_039877255.1 Loriculus beryllinus | reverse complement strand
TCTACCTGGCCTTGAACACTGCCAGGGATGGGGCAGCCACAGCTTCTTTGGGCAACCTGTGCCAAGTGCCTTACCCCTTCTACCTAATGTCCTCTCTGGTCCTAAACCCATCTCCAGTCTAACTCCATTCATCCTCTCTCCGTACACCTCCCAGACTTCCTCTAGAGACAGGAACTCCTTGCTGGTCTTCAGACACAGCAGTTTCTACCATGCTGTGAAGATACTTAGGAGAAGATGCTTTCCCTTCCCTCTACAAGCTCTCCTCACTGTCCCACTTCAGCCCCCACTGAAGGCTTTCCTTCACACCCCCCTTCTAAACCAGTGCTGACTGCACCACCCCTCCCTGTGTGGGTGCCTGGACCTTCTCTTTGACCAAGGAAGATCCTGGTGCTGTGTTCACACCAATCCTTCTACCACAGCAGGACAGGGCTGTGCATTGGCAACCCGTGGGCTGTGAAGGCATCATCTCACCCTGCAGGAAGCAGCGGGCAGGTGAATGTGACTGTCAAGTGTGACTGTCAAGTGTAACTGTCCTGACAGTGATAAATAATGCACAGAAAGCTTCCTACAGAAGCATTCAGGGTTGTTAGACTCAGCTGAGAGGCCCAGGCCTTGACAGCAGAACAAAAAGGTCCCTCCAGGACCACTGCTATCTCCTCTGTGAGCAGTAGGGATCAGCAAAGGGGTTTTAGCAAGGGCACTGATTGGACCTTCTGCTCCAGAGTGAATGAATTCACGCATGGGGTAGGACCTGCCTCTGTTCTGCACAGGCAAAGAAGAAGCCTGTGGTGGATTAAATACCTTCAAGAGCAGAGCTCCAGGGCCTCATCCTGCCTTGTCTCAGTACCAAAGCAGCAGCTGGTTCCACTCCACTGTAGGACACATCTTCAGTGGGTGACACTCGCCTTGCAGCAGCATCCAAGCCAGCTCCACCTCAGCAGTCCCCAGCCCTTTGACGATGAACATCAACCCACATGTACCTCTGTGTGATCTTGGTGGCACCTGAGCAGTCCAACAGGGCTGTACCGTGCTGGGACATGTCCCCAGCGCCACCAGTGCCTCAGCCTGAATTAAGCACAAGGATGGGGGGGGGGGGCAATTATTTTGGTGAATGATGTGTCTGGCTCTGCCTGACATCTCCTTTCACAGAATCCCAAGGGTTGGAAAGGACCTCAGTAGATCATCTAGTCCAACCCCCCTGCAAGAGCAGGGTAACCTCAAGTACATCACACAGGAACTTGTCCAGGCCGGCCTTGAATATCTCCAAGGTAGGAGATATTTCCCTCCAAAGGATGGTCTGTTTTGTAAATACCAGTGAATGTGGTTACAAGTACTGATTTGTTTAGTAAACATACAAAAGACAAATAAACTTCTCAGGTAATTAGTCCTCACAGACTCACAAAACTGGATTTCACTAAACAAAGAGATGAAGTCACCAAAAACATTTGTCAGGGATATTTCTGTGGAATTTCTGCTGCGCAAGCAGGGCTGAGCTCTTGCAAAACCTCCAGCAAAGTTGCTGCAGTTCTCATATCGGCATCTTGAAAATGAGAAGAAATACAAAATAGGCCGCATTTTTACATATGAAAGAGTGGCATAAGCTGAATGCTTAAAAAGCAGCCTTCCCTTCCCACGGGAATATCACTGAGCTACAAGAGCCTGGCTGGGACACTAATCCCATGCCACGAAGGCAGGCGCCAGACCAGCACAAGGAATTGCGAGCATCTCTTATTATTAGCAAGAGCAGGGAGTCTCCTATGGCAAATGTATAGGAAAGCAAAGGGCTGTGCTATTTATTAACAGCTAGGCACATGGCCTGACTGTCCCGGGATTGATGGAGAGAGCCTCAAGGGCTCGTGTTCTTCCAAACCCACAGCTGGTTTAGCAGGCAGCTGCTTGGAAGTTCTTCCCATTCGTAGCAGCCTCTCCTGCCTGCACTGGAGAGAAAAAGCAGATCAATCCCCTCCTGCCAAAGCCAAATCCTGTCCAGGAGCAGCACAGGATTATAGAATGGTTGGGATTGGAAAGGATCTTAAAATCATCTAGCTCCAATTCTCTGCTGTAGGTAGGGACAGCTCACACAAACCATGTCACCCAAGACTCTGTCCAACCTGGCCTTGAACACTGCCAGGGATGGAGCATATAGCACTTCTCTGGGCAGCCTGTGCCAGTGCCTCACCACCCTCACAGTAAAGAATTTCTTCCTTAGATCTAACCTAAACTTCCCCTGTTTCAGTTTGAACCCATCACCCCTTGTCCTGTCACTACTGTCCCTGAAGAAGAGTCCCTCTCCAGCATGGGAAGGGCTGGCAACACGCACATGCACATACAACATACACAGCTGGGAACTGGTTGAGTGCAAGGGGCATGCTCCTCTTGGTGCCCAGCTACCTGTCCTCTACAGCCAACATGTTCAGCAGCTAAAAAATAAAAGAATCACCACAGGCAACAGAGACACATCTGTCTGTCAGGCTCACCCTATTAAATGCCATTTAATAGACTGCATTTGACCTCCTCATGTATTTTTGCACACAGTTCTAGTGACAACTGTTGTCTGGGGGAGATCCCAACCCTAATTCTGGCCTAGGCTTGGGATTAATTAACAAGACAGACAAATCTCCATCAGGTGCAGTGCTCTACTCCCTGCAAGCAAGGACAGGTCTTCGCAAGTTTAACCCTGCAAGACAAATGTGCACACAGCCTCCTCTCACTTGCTCAGGGTTAGACAATTCACATACCAAGTGGTCCACACCCGAATTTGGAGGAGCACAGCTCCTCTCTGCTTGTGGGATCCAGGAGTCAAATTCCCTGATGGCTTCAAGCATCATGGTGTGCATCCCTGGGATGCAGGTGGGAGCATGAAGGTGACAGTACCCAAAGGCAAGCTAGTCTGTGCCCACTTTGGCTTACAGGGCTCCACTGTCACTCTCCAGCACTCTGGGGTCTCTGGAGGGTTGCTGTCACAAGACAAGGGCTGTGACTGACCCACCGCCGGGACAAGCAAAGCTTGCCGAGGTGCAGAAAACCACAATGCAAAGCCTGGCAGCCAGAGACACAAAAGAGCCCAAGAGAAATTGTCCTAAAAAGCCTAGGTTTGTTGCAGCAGCTGCAGTCAAACCCCACCAGAGCTGGGCTGATCCTGCAAGCATCCCAGCAGCAGAACACATCAAAGCTAAGAGGGTCCCGGAACAGGAGGCAGCCAGGTCAGACAAGCACTAAGTAGGGCACTGGCACCAGCAAGGTGCTCTTCCTATTCAGGAGCATCATAGAAGACATTTAAAACAAACAAGCACCAGGCACAGCTTCTCTTGGCACTCTTTCAGTAAAAATCATTGCCACAACGATGGTCTTTCTTTAGACCATTGACTGCATAAGGAGAGACACTTCTTACTTGGAGACAGCAAATGCCTGTCCCCTGCCCACAAGCACTGCAGCCCCTGGGGTGCTTCCAGGGCTGGAGGGGAGCCACACATGCTGCTGCAAACCTTCTTTGGGGGTGCCAGGAAAACTTAGGCAGCTTCAGAAAACCCTTTGTGCCAGCTCTTGTACACACAAAAGCATTATTATTTGACAGCAAATTCTTTCCTTCCCCCAGCCCCCCACGGTCACAGGGGCTGCCAGGCTGGTCCTGGCAACAGCATCCTGCCCTCAGCCCATGCTGAAGGGCTGAGCTGGAGTGATGTATTCCCCGCTCCAAAGCGGACCAACAGGTAGAAGAGGAAAAGTGAAGGAAGCAAAGATTAAATGAGCAGGATCTATGTCCTGATAGCTCAGGGACTGAGCCAGCCATGCTACTGCAGGCAGGAAGTATAGAGCCTACATGGTTACCTGCCATTCTGCCAGCCAGGGAGAGGACTCCAGGGGCTGCAGCAGCATGGACTTGCTCTTGGGTCCAAACTCACCCACTTGGAAACATCCAAACCTGAACCGTCATAGTGTACAAGTTCCCTAAAGCACAACATCAGAACAAAAGTGCTTGTCCTTCCTTTCCAAATAACAAAGGTGCCTGAGGCAGTTGAGCCTGAGCCTACTTCTAGGAACCAGCAACCTCTGCCTCTGCACTCACCAGGTCCCCATCCCAGTGCCTGTTTCCCCAGGACACATCAGGCTGCCTTCACACTGAGCACAGGGCTGCGCTGTATCAGGCTTCTGTTATGGCTGCTATGAAGAATTCAGAAGCCCTGAGAAAGAGAGGCAGCAACCCCATCCCAGCTCTTAGCCGTGTCTTTTTCGCTAAGGGAGGACTGAATTACAGTGAGAGGCAGGTTTTAAATCAGTGCATGGTATAAATAATTGCACCATCTGTTTATGATCCTGAGACAGCAAAACAAAATGCCAGAGTAAGACTTGAGAAGAACCAGAAAACACAATCCAAGTAAAAACCAGCAGTTCCTGCAGAGCTCTGGTACTTACCCTCTTCCTTTTTCTTGTAGAAACTAATGAGCTCATCACAGACTCCTGCCTTGCATCGGGCAGCATCAGCAACAGGGAGAGAAGCACGGAGGTACGTGTTAAGCTTCAGCCTGTGTGGGCTTAAGCAGCTTATAGGGACCCCTGGGACCATGCAAGGGACCACAGCCTTATGCCAGTCAGGAGGAGAAGCAGCAGCTCTAGGTCAGGATCTGTTAATTTTAAATCTAAATTTAAATCTAATTACCCTGCGGATTTTCCTTTGAAGCACCTGTCTTGCTTAAGCAAAGAATGAAGCAGGGCACATACATGCATACACTTCTATGGCTCTCTGCTCCTTTCATCCACCTCACAAGGGTGAGCAGAAATCTTGTTCCTATTTGGGTAGAAACCACCCAGGGCATAAGTCTAATTGTTAAGGGGTACAAAGTCAACTTCATGCACTGAATGGCACTTCACCAGCCTGAAGCAGGAGTTAAGGGTATAGAGAAGACAAAGACACCCAATATCTGCCAGAGCATCCCAGCCTCAGTACCAGCTGCTCTGAAGTGCCTTGGCTCTGATTGTGAATATACCTAAACACAGATACACTTACCAGCTGGCTGAACCATGTCTTCATTTCCCCAGGAGACAGAGAGAAGGCATTAACCTCATCTTCCTCCCAGTCCAGGATGTCCTGGTGTTTCTCCAGAAGAGACCACACTGGATCTGTTTCACCATGCTCAAGCACATGCCCATGCCTTCTCTGTGCATGCTCATCAAAGGCCAACACTTCACCACTGCCTAAAAATATATTCTTGTCTGTAACATTCCCTCTGTGCGGCTGATAAATCTTGGATGGTGCTTTGTTCTAGGGAAACACTGACCTTGGGAGGAGTCATCATCTGTCAGTGCACAGTCAGGTTCATCCTCGGGACTGTGCGCAGTGCTCCAGACAGAAGAAGCCATAGACACCTTCTTCATCTTCCTTGTCAACTGAAGAGCCTCAGGTCAGAAACTCATCCCACTGGCTTGGAGACGTGCGTGGCTTTGCTTGGAGTTCAGCACTTCTCATTTCCACTGCCCATGGCCGGAAACCACCATTAAAGAAGGGAAAGCTGGCAGTGAGAAAAAACATAACTTTTTAGCAAGAGCAACACAGAAGACAGCATTTATTTTTTCTTTTCCCTGTTTTCCTTTATGTTCCATTTGTTTAGAAAGGGATGGAATGGCTCTTCCTCCAGGTATGCACATGCTTTACTCACTGGAGCATGCAGACCCTGCTCCATTTGTTTCTGAGGCTGCAGCATGCTGTAAAACTCAGCTAGCCTAACCTTCAGTCAGGTCAAGAAGTGGTTTAAAATACCTCATACACACTGGGACACTGATCAGCTATAGCTGCCCATCCTGTGGCAGTTCCCTGTTTGCCATTCATTAACACACCTCCTAGAAAAGATGCTTGCGATCTGTGCAATCACACTGTGACCACTACTCAGCCTTTCCCTCACTTTGTTTTGCATTGATCTCTCTCTTAAAATGGATAAGCCCTTCTATGCTTTCAGAACCTGTGCTTCACATCGTGCTCTTGCCATTACCAGCAACATAGCACTTGGGAAAGAGGAAGGTTTTGGAGGGGTCTTGTTGAGATATGATGCATGCAGGAGACGCTGCCTCAGGCCTCCCAGGAGAAGCATGTGCAGGAGGAGTTCAGCAGAGACAAATGGTGATCTGTCCATCTCCTGCCACCTGGGCATGACAGCAGCACTGAGAGAACTCATCCTCCTGCTATGGCAAGAACAGAGCATCAGGGTGGCAGAAGTCTGTCTCACTGTCCCTGCGGTTCCTATTGACTTTCGGCTCCCTTGCTTCAGGCTGCAACACAAACAGCAGCTTATCAAACACAAAAGGCTTAGAGAGGCAGATGTGCTGAGGTGCCAGGCATGGAGAGGCTGTAACACTCTGAACAGAACCACTCCTGCTCACTTTCCTGTGCGAATGAATCACTTTGAACTCTGAAACGTGGGCCAAGGATGACAAGGTTCAAGGAAAATAATCAAGATGGAAATAATTAATCTATCCTTCCCACATTGGCAGGCTTTTATAGCTTTTTATTCTCACTAGAAGTGAGACCAGAATCCAGATTAAATCTTTACTCCCGTCTCTCAAGGACCCATTCCCTGCCATGCACATGCCAAGCCCTGAGCAGCACAGGCATTAACCCTGGGACAAGGTGACAGCAGAGCAATGCAGTGACTCTCGCATCTGTCAACACCGGCAACCCCACACGTGTGAGCTCCTTGCCACACTGTCCCTTCAGCAATGTTACCTTCCACTGAGATCATCACCCTGCTCTGTGCAGCGTGTCCTGTCCAGCTCCTCCTGCTCCTGCAAAGGGCTCTGGGCACAGGAAGCACCTCAAAGAGCCAAACCTCGCTGCACACAGCAGAGTACCAGTGATGTGAGGGTTTAACGGTCTCCAGCTTCACCTCTAGCTCCTGCAGTCTGTCAAGAAAGCCAAGGTCAGGAATCACAGGTTCACTGTACCAACAGTCAGCAGGTTTGCTGGGTGAGTTACTCCCTGAATTCACTGGGAGAGGGCTTCCTACGACTGTTACCTGCACCATTCACTTGCCCTAACATACAATCCAGCACACAGAATATGAGCCTTAAAAGATAAGCTGGCGGAGGAGGGAGAGTTCAAGCTTTATCCAGATAAAGTGTCTCTTGGGGGACATAAACAGAACAAACCTCATCACCCTTCATTTCTGGGCCATGAATTTGCATTTCAGAACATTTGGAACCATTAGTTGAGAAGGAAAAAAAGAAGAAAAACCAAACAAAAATACCCCACACCAAAACAAAGAAACAGAGGGCAACACTGAGATTATCTGACTGACTGAAGAGTCTGATTAACAAATGAGACCTGTGACTTTAAATTACTCACAATTCTTAAAGTTCCAATTAAAGCGCAAAGTAATTTTGTCTGTAGTAACTTTGCAACAAAAGTTAATTTTGACCAACAATAACAACATACAGAGTTTCCAGAAAAAAAACCCAAACCACACAGAAAACACACTGCTGTAGCCAATGGCAAAATCTTAGTATTTTTCAACTTCATTACTAGTCAGTCTGCACTTGTGTTTAAGTTACACTCTTCTTTTTGCTAGGTGTCCTCCCCCTGGCACCAATGTCAGGACAGAGCAGGCAAGCTACGGAAGAGGAGGAGGAAGCCACAGTCCATCTGCTCAATAAGCATCAGCAATGGACAATGTGCAAACTGCTGATGAGCCAGGGTGGTCTCTCCCCAGTTCTTTCAGGTGCAACAATTTTGCTTCCAAGACCGAAGCTGAACAGATTGCAAAACACTGCTTCTGCAAAAAGGTCAAGCTTTTTGGCTCTTTTGAGCCCCTTGATAACATCTCTTTTACTAATGTGCAAAGCAAGCTACTCCGGTTACATCAGCAGCACACCAAAAGCAAGACTACAGTAAAATTTGCTATGCACTCATGTAAGACCAATTTTAAAATGCTAAGCTTCTAATAAGCCCTGACTCTGCACAAACCTTAACATTTGCTCAGTATCCTATCTATCAATAACCTGGGCAAATATAAACCAAACTGAGGAGTTGCTCTGCGATACGCAGAAGCATAAGAGGATGCTTCAGAGTGTAAATGCATTAATTGACTAATAGATATAAATAATCCAGAAGGTTTTAGTGATTTCCTATCATAGTTCTAAATGGACTTACTCCCTTGTTGAAAGTAATCTTGCTCAAAATTGCAGAAGTGCTCCAGAAGAGACGGACCATTTGGAGACCCCACAGCAGGAGCAGGCTAGGCGCTGTGATGTGAGCCTCCTTGCACACTGGTGGTGGCTGAGATGGGATGCTCAGAGCTCACCTCTCCAGGCTCCTTGCCCTCTCTGAACAGGATCCGAAAAACAAGCTGCCGCAGCCCAGATCTCCTTCGGTGGAACAGGAAAACCCAAGGGGGGCAAAGTAAAACAGGAGAGACAAAGCCAAGCTATAAGGGACCGCAAGGTCGTGCCGCCCTCTGGTGACCACCGGGACATTTTGACCTTCTTTCTCCACCAGAAGAAGCGAGGCCCTGGAGCAGGTTATCCCTGTTACTGCTGCCACCAGCCCCAGCTCAGGCTCTCCAAGCAGGGTGCCGGGCTGCTGCTGGGGAGTCTCTGTCGGTACACTACAGGAGCGAGGACATAATGTGAATTCAAGTACCGGTCGGGGATGGTTTCTAATTGCCATTCATTAATTAGGCCACCTTCCTACCAAGCCAGTGCCACTCCTTTAGCCATGCCTCATGTAGCCTCCTTGTATTTGAATCACATTGAGTCCCAGTAAGCACCACCTGGGCAGACTTGTGTTGATGAGGTGGTTAAGGAAACCAGATAGGGCTTGCCCACGTAAGCACCAATCTCAGGGTAAACCAGCACACCTGCTCATTCCTCATAGCAAAGCCTCTGAGCAGATGGGACTACAGGCAAAATTAAAACATAAGCAGACTGATGCTTTGGCTCAGCTATGATGAATTCTGGCATGTGCCCTGCTACGGGCAGGGGCCTGGGAAGGCTTTCCCCTCCACATCGCTGCTGTTACCCGTGTACAGCTTCCCTGGTATTGTAACTACCAGGGTATGGTAATTACCCAGGGCACTAGTAACAAGTGTGGTCTCATCCTTGCAGAATCTTTCCGCACTTTGTCAGATTTGTCATGGACCTGTAACAAGAAATTCAAGGCTGTTTATTACCTCTACAGAACTCAATAGTGCTGATCCCCTATAGTAACAGCTCAGCTTATCCAGACCAAATTCTTGCTCCAAGAAAACATCAGCATGACTGGCTAGAACATGTAAGCAGCACTGACATGCATCTGTAATAGCAGTGATGCTCTTCTAGCAGAGAGGGGAAAAATAATTTGTACCTCACTGTGGTGCTTCACCAACATCTATTATCTCACAGATGAAGACACACAAATCAAATGTCTAAAGCATCCCATCAGCTGTGAAAAAAAATCTTTTAATTTGCTGCAAAATCACAGGCTATATAAAAAGCCTTTCTCTGAGTGCTAGCACGATTCCTATAGAGAGGTTCCATTGGCTGAGGGTACTGCCTCTCACCTGTACAGCCAGGCCTGGGGAGATCCCATGGACCAACACTCCATTCTGCCGCCACAGCCTGCCACAAGTACAGCATGCACAGTACTTTAACTCCACACACCAGACTGCCCATACGCCTTTCAGTGTTTTAATTTATAAATTTTGAAGTTAAACCAAATTAATTTTCTTTTCACTGGTATTAAATAGATCAAAATAAAATTCAGATTCAAACACACAGAACAACTTCAGCTGATAAACAGTATTACAGTAATATCTTAGTAGGAAAGAAAGCCTGGCTTATGCATCCAAAAATCTGCTTTCTCTACAGAAAAGTTAAAACACTTCATTAAAGGCAGGACATCTGCTTTTCCTCTTGCCATCTTTCCCTTGGCTGGCTTCCAACAAGGAAGAAGAGACTCTTTCCCTTTTGAAAGCCTTTTTGCACCTTTTCGGAACAGATGAAAATACATGCTGCTGTTAGCAGGATTACTCACCTGCACGTGTTCGTGGTGTGCATGCTACAGAGTGGGCTTAGTGAGCTGAAGCACCACCCAAACAACAAGCACTTGCACTTGCACCATTATTTTAAAGGACTACCATTGGCATTTGTTCTAGGCAGTCTGCAAACATCAAATAAGCTCAAGGTATTTTGCTTGCCCAAACACAGAACTTTTCAGTTGGGCTCTCCTGTGCCCATGGGCAGTTTGCTTTGGGAAGTGCCTGTTTACTGAGGGACAAGCCAGACCAGGAGAAGCGGTCGCTCTACAGAACATAAAGGTTTGGCAGAGGAACAAAGTCCGGTTTTGGCTTCTCAAGTCACTCAAGACCATTTATCTTCAACAAATCAGTCTGATGCTCATTTCCACTGGTGCTCTCTGCCTTCCCAATCAATTACACTCTACTTAAAGAGGGCTATCTTTTTCAATAACCATCTTCAAAGTTGAAAGGCCAAGTAACTCTTTTTGTGAGGCTCTTCCAGAACCAACTGTAACATTGTGGTGGGGAAATAATTATTTTTTACAAGATATATAACATGCTTTTAAGTGTACCACCATCAAGCAGACCTCACATGACAAAAAGCTATGGGAAGGTGAATAAGCTACAGCAGCCAAAATCCCTTGCTGAGGACATTAACATCCTCTACTTTCTGCTAGAGGAAATAATGATTAAAAATCCTCACTGCTGATAAGACACAGAAAACTTTATTCAACTGGAGACATGAAAAGTCATGAAAATAACCTGCACCCTGCCAGCCAAAACCTTAGGGCAAGCTACATCTTTAGTGATATAGACCCACTTAAAAGATTTGACAGCTTTAGATGATGGCTGCCACACTAAAGGATTGCCATGAATCAAAAAACAAACAAACAAAAACCAAACAAACAAACCCCAAACAAAAAACCCCACCAAAAAAATTACCAAATAAACCCCAAACGAACAAAAAATATCCCACCTTCACCATCTGACTGGTGTATTTCTGCCTATTCTTTCAGATTAAAACCACCTCTCAACTAAAAATCTTCAAACACCAGCTGAAATCTAGTCAATATAAAAATAATTTTCTTCTCTCCTGTGTAAGCCAAGAGCAGTGATACAGAACAAACCATCACAAGGCTTGTACCCAAGTCATAAACAAGAAAAGAAAAAGTTGGAATTTTAGTTTATCTTAAAAATTGTTTCCCTTCTTTCCAAAAAGATACTGAATCAATTAAATATTACTCCGATTGTCTTTCAGACACACTATCCACTTAAATCACAGAGATAGAATTCCAAGGACTTCTCTAAAGCACGGATGACTTCTTGTAGGAAAGATCTGACTCAAAGAATCCCACTATAGCCATCAACAGCTTTAGATCTACTTCCCTTGAATATTTCATTTCAGCTTCATAAAGCTAAACTATATTTAAATGTTTAACGGAAATTAAATGGAATTTAATGGATACCTAAAAGTTTAAATGAATGGAAAACTGCACATTTAAAAGAAAAATCACATTCCATACCGGTAATAATTTAATGGAATTTTAAAAATTCCCCATTTCCATTGTATCGCCAGGTCTGTGAAACTCTACAGCTCCTTTCGCAGCATCTCAGAACGGCCACGCAGGAAAGTCTAGGGACGATGCTGCCCTCAGGTTCACACACACTTGCTGGTAACAATCAGCAAAGCTGGTTCCCTGCCGAGAGCAGCTGATGTTTTCTTCACTCTTCATATTCCCAGAAACACAAAAGTGTACTTTTAATCTGCACATTTAGAAACTTCTATCCCAGCTATTCCATACTTACAGTGTTCAGAGCAGAAACTGCACTTTTATATATATAAATATAAATTAGGCATATTTACACATCAGTAGGACCCACATACATCAATCTTGGGCCTATCTGAATTACTACAGGAAAAAAAATGCGACGCTCATTGTTAGCAAAAGTGACATTTTAACAGCAGCTTTTTCACCCCCAGATGTTTCAAAGATCTCCCCCTTGGGCTGCATACTGAAAATAATGGACAACAAATAATTTCTACACAGTTTTCAAAAAGCCTTCTCCAGGTCTCAATCCCTACACTGAAATACAAATAACACACTTGCACAGCAGTGCAATTTGCCAGGTGAGGTACAGAAGTGTGCCTGCAGGGAACTGGAGAAGAAGAAAGCCTTCTTTCCTTTTAGAAAGTGTTAAGCAAAACCAATCAAACCAATTAACCCCAAATTATAGAAAAGTTTCTCACATCTCATTGTAAGTACAAAGAAACAATATGCAAATTTGTACACATTCATGGTGAACAGCTGTCCATGTAAACAACCCAATGAGAAGTCACATACAAGCAGTTGAGACCAGAATTCATATCCTGCTTCACAGGAGCCACCAGCTTCATCATCATTTGCTTTCCTTCCTCCTACCCATTTTAAAACTTTAGAACATGTAACTCCTGATGTGGTATGTTAGCACCCAAACATCTTCTGTATCAAAACCTCAATTTGCTTCACACAAGCCTTTAACATGTACTCTGTATACATATGCTTTGCTTGGTGCTCTGCAGACAACCTTCCCTGCAGAGTAATAACCAAGTCCCTGCTGCAAACCAGTTCTGACTGTTCTCCCGGATTTCTAACTCTCCAATCTATGGTCACACAAAAAGATTTGTAACTATCCAGTGTAAACACTCTCCCTCTCACAAGATACATGGATTAGTCAGCATAACTACGGTGTTGAAGGCATTTGGCTGAAACACTCTTTCTTGGTGTATGAAGGGATAAAACAAATAGATAATGCATGAATATGAGCAAAGGCAGCTCCCTTTGCCCAGCCCCAATTGACTGCAAAAACAACCCAACATATTTTTGCTGAAATCTAATTTCAAATTGAAAGCTCAGTCCTATGATGGCCTTTATATGCATTTCACCACTCTAGAAGTGAATGGAAAAGGTGTTAAATACACTTCTTCCCTAGCCAATATGTAACGGCAATGAAAGTCTATTATTTCATAAGGCATATTCATCTTCCGTGAGAATCCAAGCACAAGCAGGAATTCTGCCAAGTTGCATAATCCTATGACTTCATCTTCACCTATCCAACATCTTGAAATTTCAGGATCTCCCGCTCTGTTCTTCAGGTGGAATAATCCCTGTCACAGTGGGCATTTTTTATTTAACACAACTGAAGAGCAGGGCTAAATAAAAAAAACCCCTTAGCAGCTGGACCTCTGTATCTTTCAAAAGGAGGGACATACAAATGACCAATTTTTGCAGTTCTCTGGCTTTATCCCATAACCTGCCTTTTTACAATATCTCTCTGTACATATAAATTAGGAAGAGATAAAGCCAATGAATAACTGCAGCGTTCATGAAAAAACTCCAGTCCGTGTTACACAGTTTCTTCTGACAGGAAATCACTGAGGTGTAAAGGTGAGAATCATCCAGCTGATAACAAAGTAGAAGAGGAAGATGGGATACACAACGAGACCTTTGCGGTTTGGAGGCTGACTGTCTGCCAGGAAAGCTGTAGATGCTGGTGAGAAAAAAAAATACTTGAAATGTAAGCAGCATAAAACTAAAAGCCCAAGATCCCTGCAGATGTTAACAATTTGGAATTAGGATCTGCATTACAATTATGTTGCAAGAGAAAACAGTCATCCATTGCTCAATACCAATGGTCTATAAACCCCAATTAAAACTTTCTTTATCATATAGAAAGACAAATGTGGATTAACACTCTACAAGAATCAGACTTAACAGATTAAGAGCAGGAAAAGTAATGCAAATGCATCTGCATGAAATAAGCATTTTCCAATAGTATTTATAATATAGATCACAGAATATAACACCCAGGAGTCTCACATGTGGTTTAATACCAAATTATCATCCTTCTGCCAAAGGCAATCTGCATATGACCATGAAAATCAACAGAAGCACAACCAGAGGCTGAATCTCTGCCAGCACAAGGACTGGAAGAACTATTTCTGCAGTGCTTCAGCAGCCTAAGTAACACTTTGAACTACAATACCTATTAGCTTTACCCAAAAGAATGCACGCTGATCTACTTCTTTAAGTGTCACACTACTCAGTATGCACATCACTATAACACACAGAGGTACTCACCTAATGTTGACCAGCCAAACATAGCCACTACTACAATAAGACGAACAATGAAGCTAATGGTCCCAGACCCTGCCAGCAGCACCAGCCTGCACACCAGCATTGCTACCGTCAGGGGCATGATGCAGTAACCCAGAACACACAGGCTCTGAAAAAAGGATCTGGAAAAAAGCAACAGAAATGGGGGGAAGAAAAGTAGTCAAGCCAAAGTATTGCAGAAACTCCCTGTGTGGGAGCATTTTAACTGCTACTAAATACACCAGTACTCACATAGTTCCTCCAAGCAGCTTTGAGTTTAGTGTGATGACAACTGCGCCAAACCAGATGATGACAAAGACCTCAGCAAACTGGGGCCCTCCATCGTCTTTACTATCTGCTGATCCACCCTGAAGCATCCTGTTGTAGATAACAGATATAAGGAGTCACTTGTAATCAGTAACTGAGTTTTCATAGGCCTGGAGTAGATAACATGAGCTCAAAACATTAATCCCCAGTTAGGCCACAGACCAATCATTTTTTATTTGTTTTCTTATTTTCAGTAATACCCTCAGCTGAGGGCATTTCAGTCCATTTTTTTTTTTATTTGAGGACTGTGTAAGCATATAGGGAATAAAAATAGAGAACAGGCTAGAAGACGAAAACTGAAGTACCCGAAGTTTGGTAACCTCTCAAACCAGGCAGCGTAGTGCATGATAAAACACACAAGCCTTACAGAAACCTTGTAATAACTACTGGATATGAGCAACACAAAGCCTGCACAAGTTAGCACATACTGATTTGAATATTTAAATTACACCCTTTATGTCTGCTAAAGCTTTACCAACATTTTACTGCATGGCTTCAGTACCTGGGGTAAAAACGTGTGCCGCAGTTAGCTGACAGATCTCTCCAGGACTTCCCTCCCACCCCAGGTAGACCTGCACACATATGCTCCAGTGAAGTCACCATCTACAAACTACTACAACAGCCTCTCCCCTTAGCATGTACACTGCAGCTCTCAGACAAAGGGTTTGGCCTGCAGGTTAGGGCCAAAGTCAGCCAAATGCATTAGAACCAAGGACAATGTGAACTGGAAGGGGTACCTTTCAGTACAGGCATTCTTAAGACAGGGAATTAGGAAGAGTTCACCCTTAAATCCTAATTTTAAAGACGGGAGGTCCTTAACAGGCTTAAAGCACCACAAACATGTTTTATAAGAAAATCTAAACAGGCTGTGTTTGCAGAAGATCAGAGAAAGATCAGATGAACCTGATTTCACACATGTAATCAGAATTTTTAATTTCTCATTTCTCAAATGTGAAAGACTATAAAAACCCAAATCCACACACAGTAAATACTTACAGTGCAAGTGAGACACAAAGCACCAAAGGGCCCCAAAGATCCCCTGTAGGTAAAGGAAAAAATGAAGCTATAAGTATCATAGCATGACACTCTGTTTCATTTTCCTGGGAGCAATGAAACACCTTTTCCAACTCCCAGTGTGTCGTTTTCCACATCACACTTCCTTATAATTTTCTTATTTAGAATGCCATATTCTACAATATAATTTATATAAATAATACATGAATCATTATGCCAGCTGCTGAAGAAAACTGCCCTGAATATTGTGGCACACTTTTAAGAGTTTTGGTAACACTCTGAGTTTTCATATTTGCTATTCAACCTTCTACAATAACAGAAAACACGGAACAGACACTTCTGAATCCCTGTTCCACTAAACTCTTCCCATGCAGGCAAAGCCTGCTGGCAAAACATCCTTTGAAGATTCTGAATGTCATCTTATACGTACAGTCTCTGAGGAGTGCGCTACTCTTCTTTGGATACATGACATGCACAAATTTCTTCCCAACAGCCTTGAGATCTCTCATCTGAAACAAAGAAGTTCTTTAATTTATCGTTCTGTAACAATTACAGTTCAAAACTAAAACCAGAAAGACAGAAGTAAAGGAGTACTGGTGGTAAATCTAAACAGCATCCAACCCAAAAATCACTGCAGCACCCTTTGCAACAAGCACTGCCTACTTTCTTCTACATTCCTTAACAACCACAATATTTTGTACATTTAATAATACCCAATTAAGAACAATAGTCAGTTTGCTCCTCTAGGAAAAGAAAATTATGAAAAATCCTATTAGTTAAGAGAGTTTTCTCCCAAGGCCAATCTGTCGCTTTTGCAGATTTTGAGATCACAGAGAAACTTTGGGGCTGCAATTCAGGTATTTTTTGAGCTGCAAGAATTTGTTTCACATGGCTAGTTCCAAAAAATAAAATCCCCAAACTTACACAGTGAAGTCGAGCTATGCAAAAATACAGGTTTTGCATAACAGCTGGCCAAAGATATCAGCAAAACATGTGCTTCGCATTAGGCAGAAGCACAGACTTACAATTGTATCCTTAACGGGCTCGTCCAACGTGGAGTAGTCTTCGTCAGGAGAGCGAGATCCAACAGGAACAGTAATCTCCCCTTCCACTGGGATATCTCCGGATATTGACACATCTGCAAGACCTGCAAACTGAATAGGTTTTAAAACCTTTAGAAAGAAATAAATAGAAACCAGTTCACATTCACTTCGAATGTTTTTCAGCTGAGTTTATTGTGAAAGCTCAGAATTCACAGATACAAGACTTAATCACACAGTCACAACAACAGGGCTCAGCTGTTGTCTGCCTGATTTCAGCATTTTGCAGTAGTATAAGCAAAGCATTTCTTCAGTAACTCCCAGTAACCTGCACTCTATCTTATTTAGGCAGCAGCAACTAACGGAAGTAAAAAGCTTCTCCGTGTTGTGATGTAATGCCCGACAGCCGTACAGCTACACGGATGCACCCGAGTACACTGCCTTTCAAGGGCTCCAAGGGGAAACAACGCATGACACAGACAGCGACCGCCCAAGCACGGCATCAAGGCTGCCAATCGCACCGTCAACAGAACTGACCTCCTCCATCCAAGCGTAAGCTTAAAGCGCTCACCCGGAGATGGACGCAAAGAGAACAGCCCGACCAGTCCTGCGGTAATTTCTGAGGCAGCCCAGGCAGGCGGTACGCGGCACGGAGGAGCCCGACGGCTCCAACTCCCAACGCCGCACCTCAGCGGCGGCCTGCCACTGCTCCAACGCCCCAGGCCCACCCGGAGCCCGGGGCGCCCGGAGCTGCCCCGGCGCCACTGAGCCTTCCCCCGCCCGGCCCCGCCGCACGCCCGGCCCCGCAGCCAAGCGCCACGGCCTCGCCCGATCCCCGCCGGGACGGACGGTGCGCTCCCATCCGCCGCAGAGACCCCGCTCACCAACGGCCCCCCGTCACCGCTCCCCTCCGCTGCCGCCATCTTGGCTTCACAGGCGACGTGGAGCCCGCGCCTACCTCATGAAGGCGCGCCGCGTCGCGCCGTCGCGTCATGTACGGCCAGCGCGTCCATGGCAACGCGGGCGGTGCCGCCTCCCTCCCGGTGGGGCGGCCTGGGCGGGGCAAGGCGCCGTGACCGCGCCCGCCCGGCCCGCAGCGCCGCGGGGCCGGCGGCGGGAGGAGCGGGCGCGGCGGAGCCATGGGGCACCCGCCGCTGGAGTTCAGCGACTGCTACCTGGATAGCCCCGACTTCCGAGAGCGGCTCAAGTGCTACGAGCAGGAGCTGGAGCGGACCAACAAGTTCATCAAGGAGGTGATCAAGGACGGCAACGCGCTCATCGCCGCCATACGGGGTGAGCGGAACGGCGGGGGGCGGCGGCAGACGGCAGCCCAAGGGGAGCGCGAAGGGGCTGGAAGGGGCCGAGGGCCGTGTCCTGCCGTTCGCCGCCGGTGCTGGCGGTGTGCGATTTGGTACGGCGGTGCCGGAGGTGGTCCGGGCGCGGCGCCGCTCCGGGGCTACAGCGGGAGCAGGGGAGCAGGCAGCGGCTCTCGCCTTGGCCGAGGAGGATTTCTCCTTCTCGAGCATCCCCTTGCAGCTGTGTTCCTGCAGCCCGCTTTCGGCTTGCTCCCACCCCACCCAGGCTCATGGCCCCGTACCGCGGCGCTTGGCGGCTGCCTTCGTCGCTGGCATCGTTTTGGGGTGGGCTGGCAGGCCATGGGCAGCGAACTCTGCCTCCTGCCATGCCTGGACCACAGCTGGCCCTGTTCGGCGACAGGTCGGCCTCCGTCCTTCATCCTTTATCATCCGTTGTCCCGGTAAGCTGGGCTGGCGCTGCCGACGTTGCAGGGCTCCGGCTGTTGAGCCGGCTGAGCTCTCCCAAGCATCGCCTTTGTTTCATCTCGTCTTTGGGGAAGGTGCTTGGTTATTTTGCTTCACTAAGAACGGGTGGAGTTTGGCCGGGCAGAACGGTCACCTCATCACCTGCTTCCCTGCGAGAATGAGAGGGCTCGGTCCAGAAACAGTCTTTAGTCCTGCATTTGTTGTGGGTGTTTTATTCTTTTTCTTAATAATGTTGGGATTTTTTTCCACTTAAATGTCGATTTCAGTGTTGGCTTTCAGGGAGTTACTTTTCAAAAGTACTGACTGAGACTATCGAGTCCCTGGACCAGGTTGTGTCACCTGAAACCAGGAAGTTCAACGTGTGTAACGCTTTACTGACCTGCTTGTCTGTTTAGAATTTGATTTACCTTCAAGAGCTTCAGATACGATTTCCCTGTGTCGTCTCTCACATCTTCTCCGGTTTTATAAATGTGCATTAAAATATGGCCAAAATTGTAGGAGGGTACAGCAGCTACAAGCACTGAGCTTGCATCAGGCCAAGTGAAGACAAATACAAAGCCAGTGGGGCAGACTTTGTTCATACACTGTTTTTCTTGCCAGCTGGTGGGTTTTCAATTGGTATTAATAGGTTTAGCTGCTGCCCTTTTGTTAAGAATAATTCAGAGCTTCCTTGTTATCAAGGCCATGGCTGGAATAGCCTGTGTTTGCCTGTCTGGAAAACAGTGAAGACAAAAGCTAATGGGACTAAACCAGCAGACATCACAGGGCTGCAAGACCCTAAAAAATACCAGCCCCAAATCTCTGCTTAGTTCAGGGGAAATAAAAAAAATCAAAGGGATTTTAACAAGCCTGTTTGTTCATGTAAATGCTTCGGGTTTTCTTCATCACTTTGGTCTAAGCCATTTCCCTTTTTAGTCTTTGTAAACCCTAATGCTGTGCTTGGAGTAAGGATGTGAGGGGATTTTGCTGGGTCAGCAGGCCCATACCAGTGAGACTGGCCAAAGAGGAAGGGAAGAACTAGAAGGAAACTGAGTACACCCAGACAGCAGAGATAACCCCCCAGAGCTGAAGAAACCCCACGTTTCTTGCTTGATATGCTGTGGGGTGTTTTGTGCTGTTATCTTTTTTTGGGAGTGCATCTGAACCAGCATGGCTGGGAAGGGTGTTGCAGCTGATACCTGCCTGGGCTTCCATCAGCTCCTGGAATTCACCACCTCCCATTTAGTTTACAGATAACTTTAAAGAAATTTTAGGCTCTCCTATCAGAATGCTGTCCATATGGAACTGTGAACATGAATTTGGGGCTACTCATGGTCCCTTGCCTAAAGACCTTGGGCTGGTGGTTGGTAAATCCTGCTTCCTCGTTGGTTTCGTTTCTGCCACTTGACAGCACAGTGGATGTGTCCCTTGGCTGCTGTGACACACAGCTGGTGATAGGCTCACCAGGAGAGAGACCTCTTTAAGGACAGAGGGTTAAGTACAGTGATTGTTCTGACCGGACCTGTCTCTTACCTGTCCAAAGGTGCTGTCCTCCGCCCTACCCCTTTAGTGAGTGAGGCACCCTCCTAGGTAGACCTTTGCCCAGACTGTCCCAAAGCATTGACTCACTGCACCGAGTCCAGCCCTCTGATGACTTTACAGAAATATATATTTTCTATGTGTTTGCCTATTAATGAATGAGTACACTCCAATGTAAAATCGAAAGCAAATCAATCCCTGTTTTGCTGAGGCTTGTCGGAACGTCAAGCACCTGCTGTCTCCAGCTGGCGGGCTCCTCAGCCTGACAGGGTGATGGAAACAAAAGACTCGTGTGCAGCACGGACTGCCTGGATACAGCACATGCAGCCAAGTGAATTATACGAGTGAAGCAATATTCATGCAGGCTACCAGGAAAAGGAGTGCAGTTCCCCACTGTGGGAAGACAGGGTCTGCTGGGCTTTATGTGGTCTGCTGTAAAAACAGGCCACAGAGGCTTGAAAGCCTGAGACTGCTCAGTGTTGTCTTTTATTTTCCATTTGCCCAGTAATAGGGGAAAAAAGTGAGTGTGACTTTACGTGGAGTCCACAGGACCTGCAGTTCACATGCTGGGTGATTTCAAGTTGTCTGTGGTGTGAGGAGCACATGCATTGTTCTTTTCGTGGTTGGTGGCAGTGTTCTTGCTGAAAATGTCTGGCCAATTAAGGTTGTCTCAACCCACCTGCTTGTAGTAAAATACTAGGAGTGTTCCAGCGGAGTCTTTAGAGGCTAAAAACAAACAACCCCTCCCCACCACACACTTGATATCACTTTATTGTGTCAGCAGCACAATCTAGGCATTCTCCCTCTAGTAAGTGCTATTTCTGGGACTTCTGTTGGAGATTTTTGGGTATCTTTTGATGTTTTTTGAGCTCTTTTACTGCTAGATTAATTCACCACAATTGTATTTGTAGCAAATTAATACATGAACTTGAGTGCAATTTTTTTAAATGAGTCATTCAAATAGCATGGGATTATAAATGCAGAATACTAAATGCTTCCAGTGGTGTGTGCCTGGCTGGTAGGTGTGCTGTTTTAATTGAATGGATTGCTTGTTTTACAAATGCACGTACTCTCTTCCATTTCTCAGTTTCAAACCCACTCACTCCATCCTATCCATGGAGATGGTGAGTGGTGAATCACTGCAAGTGTGACTTGGCTGTGATGAGCTGTGGGACCTGTTTTAAGGCAGCCACGTCTGTACTCCAGGCTTATTCACAGTGTTTATACCCAGCAGTCTTGTGGTTTGATGTAACCCAGACCCTTCCTCAGAGGAGAATTCCTGTTGATCTGGATGAAGTGTTGTTCAATCCTTTTCCCTCAGTGATTCCCACGTGTGGCATCTATTTGTGTGCATGCACACGGCTCTTTCTCTTGGAGAATAGTGAAGGCTTGGGGGAGGACCCTGCTCATGGGTGCCCATTGCTGTCCTGGAGAGGAGGAGAGGAGAGTCCCTGCTTCCCACAGGAGGTGTCATGAGGTGGAAATCTGCCAGGGATTGTCTCTACCTGGGAGTCCATTTGTCAACACAGCTCGGGAGCATTGCGTCTGCTAGCTGCTGAGCTGAAATTGCTGCTCACGAGTTCCCAGATGGGGACAAAAGGGCAGCAGGGACCCACAGCAAGGGGGATGAGGGCCTTGGTCGAGAAATTTATCCACTTCTGAGCTGCTGCTCCTCTGCTGACCTCAGCTTTCTTGCACGTTTCTAATGAGCAGCTGAACTTCCCTTCCCCATCCCAGGTTGAGACTGGAGCCATGGGTGAGTGCTTTCCCAGGCAGCAGGGCTTCTCCACCCCTTGCTCCTCTGCAGGGAGAAGCATGAGGGAGTACTCTGCCCGGTGCAGTTGTTCAGAGGCCAGCACTGAAGGAGGGAGGCAGGAAGGGGGACTTCAGCTGCCCTTAGTCTCTTGCGTGCCTCAATTTCTCCTTCTGCAGAGCAGGTAGTGCTTCAGGGCTTTGTCTGAAGCAGGGAGCTGTTACCTGACTGAGGAGTAAACTTGGGTGCTTTAAACCGCTCTTGACCTTTAAGGGATTAAGAGAGACTGGTTCCACCTCACCCACACAGCTCTAACATGTTACCAGCTGAAATACATAAAATGCTGCGTGTAAAGCCCCCCGGAGTGCCATGCAGCTCCCCATGTCCTGATGTGGGTCCTCATGCAACTGCAGTCACAAAGTTGTTGCCTTTAAGTGAGGGTTTTTTTCTCTTGCTGACAGTTGACTGTCAGCTGATGTATAGTCAACCGTAATATGACAAAGTATAAGGTTGTGCCAAATGAGGAATTGCACTGACTTAAAGCAGAGAAAAATATTGTTCACTTGTAATAATCTTGGGTGTGAAAGTCAGTGATAACAAACAAGTTACTTTGAGTTAGAATTGTGAGTTATTTTTACTGTAAAATTGGCTGCATGCCTTCATTTTTGTGCCAGGAATATGCAGTCTCTGGCAGGGCCAAGTGATGATGCTGATCCCATACGTTGGTCCCATAAGGTGCTGAAGCCCACCACGGCCTGGCCTTAGCTGGGAAGGGAGAGGGGCTGGCAGGTTAGCCTTGCTCCTTGGGGCTGCGCTGCCTGGCTGGTGTCTTCGTTTGTTCCTCAGTGCTGTTCTGGGGCTGCTTCGCTTGCTCCTGAGAGCCAAGCTCAGAACTTGTGGCCCCTGTGGCAACTGCAAGGTCTGCCTTGCTTGGAGCATACCAGGCTGGTACCCATCCCCTCGGCCCGGCCTGGGACAGCTTGTTTGTGTCCCAGAGCTCACAAGCCCATTCCGTGGTGGTCAGCACCCGCCTTGCTGCAGGCTGCAAGCAGGAATGTCAGAAGTAAATGACTGTGTAGCATTACAGTTGTAGGAATGACTTCTTTACAGCATTTTCTTTCTGTGGCTCAATATGTTGGGCTTGTTTTTGTTCTTTTTTCTGATCTCTCCTGCTCACTGTGCTCTGCTGTGTGTGTGGTAATGCAAGCCCATCTTTCCTCCCCGTCTTTGATCTTCTCTCGTAATTATGTGTCAAATGAAGTTTGAGAAATGTCAGGTTGAGGCTCTTTTTATTAATGTCCGAGTGCTGCAATGGTGTAAACTCTCCTTTGAAGCTGGAGAGCTTTGAGTTCTCATGCAGTGTTGCAAATGTGGTTTTGAATTTGATTTCTGTACTGTGTAAAGCTTCACAGGTTCCCTCTGACTTTGCATGTCAGTTAACCAGCCTCCCCAGGCAGTGCAAGTGTTTTATCCTGGAGAGGTAACATTATAAAGGAACGCGTAGAGGCATGTATGCCTGCAAAGCACACAGCAGTCTTGAGCGAAAGGGACTGGGTAGGCTTTTCTCCAGGAGCAGGGTTGAATGGGGGATCCAGGCAAGGTCCTGCTGTTATCCTCCCTGCAGGTCCAGCACTGCAGTCCTCAGCGTGGCAGACCTGCTCTCGACAAGTTTCTGTGCTGTTGGAGGTAACGCTTGAGGTTTTAATGCTTCAGAGTGTAGAAACCAAGAGTGTCAACAGAATGCAGTAATTTAATGAGATTAGAGCAGCCCTGCTGTGGCCTGCCTTCCCAGTTCCTACAGAAACCCCATGTGCTAGTCATGTGAAGTCTGCAGATACCAAAGCTTGAACCTGCTACTACAGTGTGTTACAGCCAGATAGTGGTTTTTTTTCTATGTCAGAACAAACCTAAAGCTCCTCTGGAAAAGATGGAAGAAGAATAGGTCCGTCCCGCACATGCCCTTCTGCTGGCACAGGAAGGGCTGCAGCTCTCCAGGCAAACATTAGCTCTGCACTTCGGCAGAGCTTGGCGTTGAGGCACCTGCATTAAAAATATCCTGTCTCACAAAGACAGCTTAGTTGTGAGCCAGCACATGGCACATTAATGAAGATGTGCATAGAAGTCGTCTGTGTGGATGCACAGAGGCCTTCTGTCTCATGGAAAGTCAGCTATTAAACCACCCAGGATAACCAGGGGAATCTAGGGTCCAAACAAGACTTGTGTAAGCATTTCCTCTTGTGCCACTGGCCAGGTGAGTGTGAAGAGGCTGCTTGTGTGCCTGGGTCAGCTGCTGCTGAAACGGACCTGACTTCTTACAAATTGGTCTGTCCTTTTCCTTCTCTTGTGGTTATATCCTTGCACTGTCCTGATGCTGCACCCCAGCAACAGTAAATGCCTGAGCCTTGACTTGAATGGATGCAGGATCAGACCCTGTGTGAGCAGGCACAGCAGTCAGAACAAAGAATCATCCCTGGTGAGGTGTAATCAGCTGAACAAGGTCTCAGTGGCCTCATTAGCATGACCAACCTGCTGTCCATGCACTTGGAGGTGGCGTTAATCGTTGCACCAGCTTAGAGGGCTCAGAGCTGCAGATGGAGCAAGTGACTGAACACTCCTGCCCAGAGCATGGCCAAGTTCAGCCAGGTGCCAGCCCCACTGCCTTGTCAAGTCACCTTCCAAACGAAGGACGTTGGGGAAAGAAACACAGACACAGATCTGTGGGCTGTCCCCTGGCGCTTTCCCACTGAAGTGTCACTGAAGTCTTTCATTTCACTGAGGACCTGGTTTTCCACCCATGATGGTGGTGCTTGGACACGCTGCCTCAGGCTGGCTTTCCAGAAGGGGATGGCTTACTGCTGCAGGACACCTTCCCCCTCTCTCCTGGAGCACATTATACTATAGCAGCTAGTGGTAAGCTGTTTCTGGACTTCAGCAGGGGAAAAATTACTTGCTGGAAAATACATCACTCCCCTCTAGCAATAATGTGTTCTCCTTGTACTTGTCTGCTCCTTGCTGGTCCTTGATGGGGGTTTCATCCAGTAAGAGCTTCAGTTACTGCTGATAACTTTTAAAATTTTCTCCTAAATTCTCAGCTCTAGTTGTCTGAGGAGACATCAGACATATATCCAGCTCAAAAACAATCAGTTCCTTTAGGATGATGTTGTATGGATCGAGACATCTCCTAAACCAAAACCAGTTACAGTCAGTTAGGTAAAGACATTAAGGACATGCTAATTTAGCCAGGAACCAGAATCCTCTGCAAAAGAGAAGCATGCAGTAATAGAATGAAAATGTCTTCTTGAGGACTTGGAGACCTATGTGCTCCTGAGTATCGCTGTTGCATAGTACTGTGGGCTGTGTTTCGCACCATCTTATGGCAAAGGCGATAGTGGGAACATCTGGAAGCTGTTCACAACAGATCGCCTGGGCGGCCTTGAGGAGATAAACTGTATGTGTGCATCTGCATGTGAGAGAGACCATGGTGTTCTGCAGTACTGGTAACACATAATACCATTTACAGAACTGATACTGGAAGTACTCTAGCATCATTGACCTAATAGGATGTGCATAATGATATCTGCTAAATGGAATTCCTTCCATTGAAAATATTGCACGGACCTTTTTTCCCTGTATGGGCCTGTGTCTCTGTGTGGGGATTAAATTCCCTGTCCACTGCAGCAGCTCCAAAGTGATGCTCACCTCTCAAATCTGTTTCTGTGTATGTAAACACAGTGAACTTCAGCTCATGTGTTGCCAAGCGCTGCTCTCCCTGGCCAGCATCCACCCTCTGCGGGTGTTCTCAGGACAGGTAGGAGGAGGGAGGCCTCTTTGCAGCCATCAGAGGATGAAGCAGCTCATTGTCCTGTACACAGAATCTAGAGCCCCAGGCTGGTGCAAAGCTAAACCAGATATGCTTTAACCAGAAGCTAACAAACAACAGCTAAAAAAAAAAAAAATACTAAACAGAACAAAAAAACTTCCAAAAAGCCAACCCATATCTGCAGATGCAGGCAGAAAACCCAAGGAGAATGCATAGTATCTGCCTACTCTGGTTGTGAAGAATATCTTACCCCTTGTTTCAGATCTCGTTGATGTGTGTGTGTTAGATTTTGCTGCAGGCTGGAGCAATTCTCTCACACTGTGTGTCAGCGCCCTGATGCGCTTCCCAAGTACTCAGCTGCATGCATTGGCACAACAGGCCATAGCAAGAGGTTGTTTTCATGTGTGTAAGTGTATTTTTATTTCTGCCAGGCATGAGACATGCAGAGAGCTTTTCATCCATCTTCTGTTGCCTTTCCTGGCTCCTTCCCTGAGAGGATGTGGGTGTTATCCATGTTTTGTAATGTGTCTGACAGCCCAAGGGCTCGCAGCAGTGTGGCTGTTGACCAAAGTTTCCTCTTGAGTCACCAAGTGAAGACTCAGCTTTTCTGGCTTTTTTCTTGAGAAATTTTTTGAATATTTTATTTATTAATCCTGTTGGTAGTGCATTGATAACTACAGAAGTGGCATCCCACGTTCAACCACAAGCTTTTCATGGGTGCCTTTTGCCTTGCTGTGTTTAGCCCATCATTGTGGAGCAGGGCCGTGACATGCAGCCAGAAACCTCCCCATGGCACAACTCTCGCCATGCTGCTCCTCAGCCATCTGCTATGTTGTACCTGTCTGGAGAACATGGCTCCATGGCCAATCTCTGGCTGCCTGGCCATGGATCGAGTCTTCAAGGAAGAGCTGAAGTGCCAAGCTGTCCTGTTCCTGTAGGGAAAAGGGGCAAGAACGTGCTGTTGATGCTCTGTGCTACAGGCGCAGCTGGTACCTGCACTGCCAGGAGCACTGCGATCAGCACTGGCTGTCATAAGTACAAAGTTCTTGTGCAGTTCGAAGAACTGTCAGGTTTGTAGAAAAAAAGGACAAACTTCTTTCCTGAGAAGAAGCAGGGCTGTTTTACAGATGCTCAACATGCCAAAACAAAATCTTTTTTGGGAGTGCTGGTGAAATTCAGCAGGAGGCGGTTACTTTTCTTACTAAGCATTAAATGAATGTTTCAAATGTGTAAACCTTGTATTTGGGTTCTGACACTCATGAGGAAAAAAGCTTTCGGAAGCTTCTCAGTTTTGTTTTGGTGATGGTGGACTTTTCTACATTGTTTCTTGTTTTGCCTTGCAGACTCCATGCTGAGCTTCTCCTTCAGGAGTGGCAATCCCCAGGTCATGCTGGTGTTTCCTTTCTGGGCCACATTCCAACACTGCCTTTGTGGCTGGTGTTCTTTTTTGTCACCAAGTTATCCGTGCAGGTGAATGTGCAGTCACATGTTCAAATTATGATAAGAGCAGCTGAATAGCCTGAGATAAAGTTTATAAATATAAATAAAGCCCAGAATTCAGGATGCTGTCTGCAGTCTGTTCTATCTTTTATCCTGTTCCTCTAGCTGAGACTGGTTATGAAGTGCTGAGGTGAGGTATTTTTAAAACGAGAGCAATTTTATTGATCTTACCAAACCTTTTAGCTGTGAAAATAGAGACAAAAACCTGTTCCTGTGCCTGAACTGGGGACCTGCAGGGCATCGGGGGACCCTCTGTAGTGGATGCAGAGAGCTAAACCCCTGAGCCCTCACGGAGTGGGTATCTTGCAGAGATGCCCGGAGGTGCAGTAGCTCTTGGCAAACCCTACCTAACACTGCTCCACAGGATGCTGGTTGGATTTGAGGTGCCTGGCAGGCTCCCAGTGGATGGGCCATGTCCATGCTGGCAGTGGCTCCCAGCCCTGGAGCAGGAGGGATACATATTCCTCCCCACGCTGAACTGCTTCAGATCGCTTGTAAGCTGCTCACAAGTCTTCCCCCCGCACCGTGTGTGACTCATCTGGCCTCCTGCCTCCTTCTCTGCGTCCTTATCGAAGGAAACTCTGAACTCATCGCGTGCTGGGGGAGCGAGCTGTTGGCTCCGCTCACTCCCTGAAGCCGCCTGCAAAAGCAGTTCCTTTTCCTTCATCCTGGGAAGGGTGGCTGCTGGAAAGCTGGAATGAGATGCATCTGACAGCTCTGCAGATCATAAGATATCTCCGTGGAGATTGCTAATGCTCTGCCCCGGATAAGAGTCTGTTGTTTTCGTGTTTGTTTTGCCTGTGTTCGTACTGCTTGTACAGCAGGGAGCCGCGGCTCTTGGAGCACACCCTCTCCTGCCGCTTACGCCAAAACAGCCTTGCCAAAATCTTGCTTGGCTGCTTACAAAGCCAGGGAGCTCCGGGTGGCCTGAAGCACCACAAGGATTTATGCAGCTCTGCCCTGTCCTTACCCACCAGCTGCTTTGCCCGAGGCTCTCCTGATCATCCCAGGAGGTGAGCTGCTCTACCCCTCCTCAACAGCTTGCTCCTCCTTAGGGAGGAAAAAATGCATTTGCTGTGTGTGGCTCATCTGAGTGGTTGTTTTATTTCACAGAGAGTCTGTCCTTTATTCAACATCCTTAAGCTCTGTCCCCAGGATCGGGGAAGGTTGGTAGAAAACATGGCTGGCCTCCATGGGAAAGAGGTATGGAACTGGTGGAGCAGAGCGAGGCTCACCCTGCTGCCATCTGGCCACCTGCTTGAATTACAGACCAGTCCTGGCAGTGATGCTCAGTTACCACAGCCGTAGCTCACCAGGCACTGCCATCCCTGCATCCATTGGGCATCATCGGAGTGCGTAGGCCACAATACGTGTCACCCCTGTCCTTGAGCCATGCTGAGCACAGTGCTCACAGGCATCACTTCCTGGCACCTTTGGGTTCTGTGGTCAAGTGGTCTTCATGAAATGTGTTTTCCTCTGCATCACCTTAACTCCACTGGAGTACAAAAAATAGCAATTTTATAAATGGTCAGGCTTTGCCAGGAGCTGAATCACAAATGAAGGAACTCCTGTTGTGGAGTTTGGGGTGAAGCAATGTATGAGATGGACTGGCTGCAGCTGTGCTGCCAGCAGAGGGGTGCTTGGCAGCCCTTTTGGGGTGGTGGGGTCTCTTCTTCAAGACAACTTGTCTGTAAACTTGGAGTTAAAATTAATTAATGGAGAATACTTGGTCATTGGGAGAGGGAGAGGGGAGATCGTGATGGGAGAGAAGGGACGGTCATGAGGGAAGATCATGAGGGGAGTGGTGGGACAGTTGTTAAGGGAAATAGTGAGATGAGAGCAGGGGCAGCCATGGGCCATGAGGGGTGGCCATGAAGGGTAGGGGCAGCAGCTATATAGTGTGGGGCCACTATGAGGTAGCAGATGAGGGGTGGCTGTGACTGGAGATCATGAGGGGAGATCACTTTGCCCTTAGTGACATGGTTTAGTGGTGGGCTCGATGATCTTAAAGGTCTTTTCCAACCTGGTGTGTTCTATGATTCCATGATTTCTCCTCTGACGCAGTGGATGGATGTCAAGGACATACACGATTGAGAGAAATTATACTTGTATTATTTCTTAAAGTGCATTTGAACACTTTCGCGATTTCTAAGGCTGCTAATCTCTTTTTTGCTTCCATCTCAGCCAGCCACATGTTCTGGGCTCCCTGCCTCTTGTCTTTTTCCAGTTTTGCTGAAGGAACTCCTCCAGCTTTGCAGGGTTGCGAGATCAGTTTGAAAGCCCAGAAAAATGCCAGAGGTGAAAAACTGTCTTTGAAGAGTTCAGACATTCAAAGTGTAGTTTTACCTGTTGCTCATCATAAAGAGCGTTAGGTGAAGCACTGATGCCAGTGGTAGTTTTGACATGGTGCTGTTAATCGTGAGAGTGCAGGTATCCCTGTGTGGGCTGTGCCTGATGGGCATGAGGCTGTGCTGAAGATCCTGCCCTTTATGGGAAATTCAGATCATGGTTGTCTGGCATTTCACAAGCAAAAATCCTAAAAAAACTGAATCTCTATGCTGTCCTTTATAAAATCATTAAAAACATGGCCTCAAGTGCCCCTCTCCAGCAAATCAGTGCAAGCCAGTACAAGTCACTGGGAGAATGATATGTCCTTGTCTTTGCTTTAAAACATGGCTTTGTTACGTGCTTGTCTTCTTTATCAGTGGTGTCTGTCACTATGAAGGTCCAGGGAAGAAAAGTTACGCTGGATAATGAGTGTTCAGTCCATGAGAGGTGGGGGAAGAGTACATCTATCTCCCCAAGAGCTGTAACGTGCCTCACTCCCAGACCAGTGCACCCCAAATGTTGTTCTCCTTTCAGCCTTGCTTGCTTTTTGGTTTGGTTGGTTTTCTGAGCTGATTGTTGCCCAACTTCTGAGTTGTTGGTGATGAGACCTGCAGTCTCCTTCTGTTCACAGCAGCCAGAAAAGCCTCTCTGTGCATTCAACTTCCTTGATCTTCAATCCAGTGTAATAAGGCTTGCCAGCTTTGCTCAAGAATGACAGGACAGTATATACAGCAGGTTTCCATCAGTGGATAAGGGAGATAAGACAAGTGTAAGGAATGTATCATAAATGTGAAGAATTGCTGTGTTGGTCTTTTATATACATATGTATTTTAATTAATCAAATAAGCCCGTGGAGCAAGTTTGTGCACTTAGCAGCAGGTTACTCAAGCAAGGAGAATTTATGAGAAGAAAAAATTAGGTTTAGGACAGCAGGAAAAGTGGAAGGGTGATGTGTAAGTTAAGGTAATGTTACAGAGGGCAAATACCCAGCTTGCAAAGCAAAAGGCTTCAAGGTAGAGAGAATTACTGAAAAATGTATTTGTACTTGACCCAGAACCCTGCTTTTCTCCCTGGAGCCTGTGCTGGATCAACTGTGCTAATGAAATAGCAGTTTATGAAGGGCTCCGTCAATAAAGAACTGATTAGAAAAGATAAATGTGTAACAGAAGTATTAGACATTCAGTAAATTCCTTTGCAAGAGATTTGTAAAGCACAGCTAAATATAGCATGTTATTTTTAGAAGTTCATGCTGGCCGTTTACTCCTGGCAAGTGGAAAACCCATGTCAGTGTGTGAAAAATGGCCTTTGTAAAATGTGTCAGTATTTCTGAATCCCCACAGCATCTAGAAAGCCTTTGGGACAGCTTGCCAGGGGTTAATGCCGAACACTCTCTGCTGCACTGGGCCAGTTTTAATTGCCTCATGGTAAGCATCTCTTTATGGAGTTACAGGAGTGCTGTTCTCTTCGCACGATGTCTGTGTAGATTTGGGATTACCTAGAAGGCTACCCTGTAGATGATTGTTTCCCCTCATCTGAAAAAATCAAGATGTTTTTGTGTTGGAGCAGCTGTAGAGTATTTAGGAGTGTTCGGTGAGTCAGGACTCATTACTCACGTTCCTAATGCACATCTGGGCTCAGCTGGGGCAGCTTCATTGATTTCAGAGTTGAGGTATTTTGGTGGGACAATGTTTGGGGACTGCATGCAGTTAGTGCACACTGAATAAATACAACAGCTCAGAGAAGAATCCAGCCTCTTGGCCAAACACTTTCAAGCTTTGCTGCAAGCGCAGAGAAATCTCCTGGAAGCCATGGGTCGTGTCCTGCATCCAGAATCTCATCTCGGGGTAGCAACATGGATGAACTGAACTGCGTCTCCTTCATGACACGAGTCCCTGGGAAATTCTTCCATGGGAGCTGGTAATAATGGGCACATTCTTCTCCCTTCAGGGATCACAGCCCTCTCTTTTGCATGTTGGAGGAAAACTGGTATTTCTCATGTTCTGCGTGTCCCATTGCACAGCTGTCCATGAGGAAGCAGAAAATGTTCCATACTGACCAAGCGCTGTGAAGAAATTTAGGTGCATCCTCAGAGTCTTGCAACGTTTCCCTGAAAAAAAAAATAAAAATTTCCAGAGTTTAGATTCTAACCCTAAAAATTTGTCCTTAGCTTAGAATGCTTTCATTTAAGTACAGAATGAACTTCTATTGTCTTTTGTTTGCTTATTTGGAAAAAAAAAAAAAATGTGTGGCTGGTTCTGATATTTCTGTTTTCAAGCTGGAGAAGAGGAAAGCAAAACACAAACATGGAGCTCCTCCTTACATTGGATCTGTTTATTTGCATTGACTCAGCTCAAAATCAGTTTGGGTTTTGCTTTCGGACTATTGAAGGTGTTGCTAAGTGGCTCCCTGCAGGGCACTTCCATGCTGCCAGCAAATGCAGAGGCTTCCGAGTGGCTCCTTCTGCCATGGAAGTCTCAGAGGATGCTCTTCCCCTTGCAGCCCATGTGATGGCCCAGGCAGGGAGACCAGCTGAAGTTGCTTCTCACCTGCCAATGTAAGCATCCTGCACGGTTCTCGGGGACAGGAGGGGAGCTGATTTGGGGTCAGCTGTTCATGCCTTGCTGTACCTACTCTCAGTTGGAGTCAAGTTAAATTAAGGGCTGCATTTGCTCAAGAAAAGTCACTGGCTGATGACTGCTGTGGTGATGAGGTGTATTTTTTTGTTTGGTTGGTTTGATTTGTTTGCTTGTTTGTTTTTTCTCCTTAGTTTGCAGCACGATGCACAGGGAGCAGAGTGTGACTAAGGATTAGCCAAAGACCTGTTCTTTTACCCTGTAGGAGTTTTTTTTGTTGTTTTTTAACGTGTTTATTTCTGAAAATCACGCTGCTGTCTCTGCGTCTCTGTTACACCCGATGTCACATTGTGTCTCTGTGGTTTTAAATGAAGTGGTCCAAGCATGTGCACAAGTCACTGGCACTTCCATTTCCGTGTTCTCAGGAACATTGTTTCCTCTCCCGGCAAGAGAGGACCACTGCAATCAGCAGACAGAGACTTGGAGAAGTGTAACCCTCTCCTGAGGGGCGCATGCAGGGCTCCCTAAAGATGTGCATCTGTGACACCTCAAGCTGCATGGACCCTTGAGTGGCATCTCTGTGCCCCGCTCTCCATGGCAGTGAGCAGTGGTGCACAGGGCTGTGGTCCCCACGGGGTCTGTCCTGCAGCTGGTGGTTTCCTTCCACTTTAAATTGCAAGCACTGGGGGGTAGAAAGGAGAACCACAGACTGGTTTAGGGCCCCTGGGTATAATCTGTGCTTTTTCAGAGGCCTGTGGTTCTTGCAAAGACAGCAAGATTTTTTTGTTTGTGGTCTTCGGTTACCTGTGGTTGCTGTGAAGGGCTGAAATGGGAATCCCTACTAGGATTTTGCTGAGAAGGCTGTGGGACATATCCTTCACTAGCTGAAGTCTCTGGAAGTGTGTTATATGTGTATAAATACAACCAAAAAGTTCTTTGTGTAGCTCCTAAGGCTGTGGCTGGAGCTGGCATTGCTTCTCTTTCTCCTGCCAGGCGCAGCTTGGCTGGAGCTTTTCTGAGCAGAGAGATGGGACTTGAGTTTTACTAGGAGAGTAAATTATTGTGACCACAAATTGTGCGAGTTGGCACTGCTTACTGTGTGCTGCAAGGAAGAGTCCTAGAGGAATCCTGATCAAATTTGTTTTGGTGCATTTCCATTGAAACAGGCTGAGCTGTACAAGAGCAGGCTGGGTCCTTCGGGATTGCCGGCGGGTGGGACTTTGTGTGTTGATTGCAGTGATCTCCCTGCTTTGGAAGCATGGCCTGGCTCTCTGCATGTGTCCCTGTGTGAGCAGGGCAAGACCCTGTAGCCACAGCTCTCCAGCCTGCACCCTTCTCCCTCCTGTCAGGCTTGGGGTGTGCAAAGCTGAGGGGCATTCAGTAGCTGTGCGGTTGTATCGGGAAGGAAAAGGTTTCTAAGTGTCTGTATTCCAGCATGAGCTTAGCTCAGTTCTTCCAACACAGCTGATCTCTTCCTGTCCTGCTCCAGCTGCTGACCATGGTGGCCCCTTCCTGCTGTCAAGCCACTTTCCTGTGGCTGTGGCTCATCCCTTTTGCTCCACCCTCCCTGCCCTGCACCATCCCCTGGTGTCATAAGCCACTGTTTGGGTGCCACTGAAGGTAGCTCTGAGCAGTGCATAGTGATGCTCTGCATTGAGTCCTGGCCCTGGACCCAGCAGAGACTCAGATCCCAGGCGTGAGCATCTCCTCATCCCATGGTGGCTGGTGCCAATGGGCACGGCAGTGGCAGGAGCAGCTGCCAGAGTCGTCCCAATGTTAATTTGCCAATAAACACCCCACCATCATATCACCCATAATACCACAGCAGTACCCAATGCTGTCCGTCCTGCATGTGTGTACAGACCTTGTCAGAAGCCAGTGTTCAGCCAAGGCTCTGTACGTGTATAATAAGGAGTCACGCTGGTCCACAGGAGTCTGTTTCCCATTAAGTGCTCCTCAGGACCCATGCCAGGCATTCACAGCACTGGCTCTCCTTCTGGCTTGTCCTCTCCTTCCCTAACCCTGCATCTTCCACAGTTGTTACTCTATGGATGAGTCCATGCATGGTGCTGAGCAGCTCCTGGCCACCCTGCCACGGTGGCATGGCACAGGGGGATGGCTGGGCACCTTCAGGCAGTGTTAGCTCTGTGCAGCAGGGCAGCATCATGTGGACTTCCTACACCAACTTGGCTGAAAGTGAGGATGAGGATGGCTCCCTATTATGAAAAAAAATTCCTTGTCCCAAGCAAAACCAAACAGCATTGGACTAATTAAGGGGTGCTCATTTTGTTTTCTCACTGTTAAGCTAATGTGAGATGTGGTTTATAGCACTTCCATTTCGATTTCCTTCAGCTAGACAATTGGCAAATAAATGTTCAGGCCAGACGTTTTGAAAGGAAAATGTAATTTAAATCAGCTATACCCTTTCTTTTTTCTGGTTAAAATATATTGTGTTTGGCTTTTTCTCTGCTATTGCCTTACCCCCTGTTTCTATAAAAATAAAAAGGCAAGCAGCTCGCCAAGGACCATTTCTCTAATGCTGGGGCTAAACACTGTGCTGACAGATGCAATGGAAAACCAATGTATGAAGTCCTCTGTCCCACAACAGGGTTTTGCATGCTCCTGGCTCACAGGGACACACGCAGCCAGAGCCAGCTGAGGCCTCGTCCCTGTCCCCCAACCAGTGCACACAGATGCATGGATGGATGGATGGGATGCTGGTAAGGGTCCTGCTGGCTTTCAGAGCAGCTGCTCAGCAACCCAGTGCTGGGTCAGATGGGTGTTTAAATTGAATGATTGAAGTTTACCCCCTAACAAATGCAGTTGAGGAGCGAGGAGGTGTTGGCAGGGCATGTCAGCAGCATCCAGGGAAGATGAGGAGGGTTTTCAGGGGGACAAAGAAAGATTCCCCTGAGCGACAACTGAATGAAAGCCTCCCACCCCAGACTGAAGCGAATGCTGTGGGTACTGAGAGTGAATTACTTGCTGAGGTTTTCCATCAAATCAATTACATCGTTCTGTGCTAGAGTTCAGTCATTTACGTGCTTCCAGCCCCCTCCAGCAGCTGTGCTTAAATAGCGACATTCAGGCCTGAATCTCCCCATTCAGGAGCAAAGGTTTGACCCGTTGGAGGAAACTGCTGAACAAGGCTTTTGAGGGGAGAGTGGGGACTGTCTGCACTTCGAGGCTGCTCTCTTCCCCCAGCCAAGGATCGGGCTGTCCTCACATGCCACTGTTATTTAGGGGCCTTGGGGAGGGCTGGAGCATCCCAGGGTGCTCCTGACATAGGACCAGGGGAAGCAGAGCTGTCTGGGGACCTGCTGTTTGCTTTCTTTTCCCAATGTCCAATTTAGTGCTGTCCAATTTTTCTCTCCCCTTTGTAGCAGCATTTCAGAAAAAAACCATGTTTGCCACTGTGGTGATAAGTTTTTTTTATCACTGAATCTGCTGTGGAAAAGAACAAATAAAAATGCACCCAGATCACCATTTTCCTCAGGCTAGAAATGAAGGAGGGTAGCCAATACTGTGTAGAGACAATTCTTCACTAATTCACGCCTCATTTTTGGCTGTTGTCTCCTCCAGATTTTTAAAACTGATGCCAAAGGTAATTGTGCATGTCTTATTTTCTTAAACAGACAAATGAGAAGAAAACCCACCAGAAAACACCACCCACATATACAGAGTTGCTCTGTTACAGCAGTGCTTTCCCTGGTTTGGCAAAGCAGGACCGTGTGAGCTGGTTGCATGTTAACATCCATGTCCAAGTATTCCACACTTGCAGCTTCCTGAATTTCAGAAAGTGCTATCTCCGGTGCACCCCCTCAAAGGAATCCAACCTGGGTCCACAATTAAGGAAACAGCAATCTAAACCAAAGCATAAAATGATTCCTTTGCTTTTGTTTTATTGTCCACATCCTATTCCCTAAGGTCAGGCAAGTTCAGCCTCCTGTTTGTATTTCACGTATTTAGAGAAAGACTAACCTCCTAAAAAGCATATCTCTTTGGGCAGGAAGGTATGGTTGATGTGAGGCTGCCAAACCCACCGCATCTGCCTCTTGTGCTCTGCCAGCAAGGAAGGACTTGGTTTCTCCTGTGGTGAAGTGTTTCCTGTGGCTGTCTTGAGTGGGTGATTTTGGCGTCAGGGTGTGTTGTGTTGTTGTGTCCCCATCCCGGCTACAGCTTCTCTGCCAGTGTCAGCAGACACCTTCCCACAGTGGAGCCACTGGTGGAGCTGTGAATCAGGCTCACAGGATGCAGAGACACAAAGGATCCTTTTGGCTAGAAATCTCTCTGGAAAGTCCAAAAATAATTTGGGCTGAGCTACCAACCACCATCAGGAAGTGTCTTTGCTTCAAGACTCATTGTTTCTCCCCCAGCGGCCCAGGAGCAGGTCCCAGGGCCATCTGCAGACACACTGAGGAGCACGGCTTGAGCCCTCTGGCTCCCTGCACTCAGCTGCAGCACTGTCCTACTTCCTTAGAGCCTGTTTGTGTCTGTGACCCCCACATTTATTTTCTGACTTTACAGATTTTTCTTGTATTTAATGAAAAAAATACTTTAAACAACGACAAGCCTGTCTGACAGCCTCCTTGCTCTTCCTGTACACAGCAGGGTACGAGGCTATTGATCAGCTGTTATTATCAGCATTGTTATTACAACGTATAATAGTACTGCAACATTTTCTCAAGTGCTGAAATTCCTGATGCCTATGGATTTCGCTAACTGCCTCACTATAATTTTGTTCCATTCAAGCTAAATGGCTGTCTTGCCACTTCTGTGTAATGCTTGCAAAAATACTCAGCCTTATTGCTCTGTCCATTTCCAGGTTACTCATCGGCAGTACAGAAGTTCTCCCAGACTTTACAGTCCTTTCAATTTGACTTCATTGGTGACACGCTAACAGATGATGAGATCAATATTGGTAAGTTTTCTTCTTTTTGATGCCGTCTTTCAGTAACTGAGAAAGCCTTTCCTTCTCTAGGAATTTCTGTGCGCTGATCTTTTTTAAACAGCATCAGGAGCAGGTTCCTCAGATGCCAATAAGCTATTCCGTAATCTGTTTTACAAAGTTCAACTTTCACGGGTAGACTTTCATATTCCCAATTTAGCGGATAATTTGTGGGGGTTTCACACAGCTCTAGCCCTGCTGTGTGCTGCCAGGAGGATGGTGGTGCAGTGCTGAGTCTTCCAGCATGTCCTGTTCCCAGTGCTGCAGGTAGAGCGGGAGTGTGTTCGGTGGTGAGCATCGGCCACCTATCCCAATGCAGGTGGGTGCTGTTCCGAAAGCTGCCTTTGCTCTGCTGAAAACACCTTACAAAAACAAAGCAGTCCCACACTGCCCTGGAAAAGGAACCAAGCTGCAAACTGCTGGGAGAAAGGAAGTGCTGGATGTGGTGTTGTATAGAAAATAATCGCCCGTCTCTGCGTGTGGCACAACTGTTGTAGTACTCCCTGCACATCTGTTTCAGGATTAGGAATCCTGAAGCCGTTTCACATCCCAGCCAGCCTGGTGCAACTGTGCAGATTACACAAGTGCCAGCTGCACTTGGGGAGCTAAACCCAATGGCCTAAATGCCCTAAATCCAGTGTGTTTCAAATTAATCCTGCTGTTGGTTTAGTGAGTGCTGTTGAATGGCTGATGCAGGGGTGTGGTGCTGCAGGGGTGGCACCTGGCAGGAGGGATTACAGGAGACCCTCCCGCCACCAAGGGTCTGACCCTGGCCCATGGGACAAAACCCTGGGCTGAGGAGATGCACTGCCCTGTTGGGGTTCTCAAGGCATAAACCAGGCTGCTCCTAAGGGCTGGATGTAGAAAAAAATGAAAAAAACCACAAAAGCTTTTGCCAGGCTGATGTTGCAGAGCAACTGAAAGTGTGACATTACTGATGTCAGGTCTCTCAGCCATCGCTCAAAGGGGAAGGAAGTAAAGCTTGTTCTTTGGTTTATTTTATTTAAAGCGATTTAAAGCAGATTGCAGCTTGCCATTCAAAATCTGTTTTCCTTTATGGAAAGTCTCTAGGTGAAACCCACTGGAAATGAGTCAGCCTCCAAATCTAATGGCAGTAGGGGTGCTAAATTTCCAAACAGATCTGAATAAGGGAGGGGAAAACATTGCCTTATAAATGCCCCTTCTGGGAGCAGAGGGATCTGAAGCGAACAGCCACCCCAGGAAAGGAGTGTCCCTTCTCTCAGCTGGAAGGGACAAAGCTCTGATGTCCCATATCCTTGTGCTGCCTCTTTGCCTGCCTCTGTGTGCTGGCTGCGGGAGGGGAACAGAGCCTGCCTGCAGTGGGGTGGGGTGGTGGGTCCATGGTGCTTGGTGGGCGAGAAAGGCTGCTAGGAATGGCAGAGGTTGAATGGGGAGATGGTGGGTGGAGGAGAGCAAGAAGAGATCACAGCAAATGTAGAACACTCCATGGTGAAAGTAGTGCATTCCCTACTTCTGTTTCTGTTGACAAATGTTTGTTTTGCTTTTTCAAGAAGAGGTCCCTGGTTTCCCTATGAAAAAGCCTGTGCTATGTTCCTTCTACTACACCAATCCCTGCGGTGCGGGCTGGGGCTGAGCTTCTTTGCAATGCTGCCTTATTCCTGAAACAGCAGCAGGGCGTTGACATCTCCAAAGCAGCTTCCATCTCCTGCAAGGGTGCCAGAGATCTGCGTGGGAGCACAGGAGCTCATTTGAAGTGCAGGATATGGGAATGAAGCAAAACATTCGCAAACACTTCTTATCGTACTTCAGGGAACATGTTTGATCTGTAAATATAGCTGATGGCGCACATCTTTCTGTTTGTGTAGGCAGACAGGAGGCTGACACCCCTGCACGTCAGGTGGTAGCTTTGAACTCTGCAAGTGTGAGTCGGGACACATATGCTGGGTTAATGTTGTCTGTTAGGAGCAGCACTTCCCTCTAGGATGTTAATATCTGCGTTATACAGTGGTTGCCATCCCTCCACTGGTCACCTGTTTGGGACCTGAATCAACAGCTCCATTAGAGACGAATGGACCAGTGAAATGGGATGGTGTGCTCCTCTCTCCTAGGCATGGGCACCTGAAATCCTTTGGCTGTAAGCTGCTGACATTCCTGGTGTGTTTCTGGCCGAGCTGAGTCATTCCGGGGTAGTTCCCAGGTGTGGCTTGGCAGTCTGCATGTGAAGCCTCTCTGCTCTGTTCTGCAAGCATTTTACCCAGGCCGGTAGCATAGATCCACCTCAGTGCTCCCAGACAATGCTGGTCTGGCAGCAGGGTATAGCCTGAGCCACGTGTTTGTGGTGCAGGGACAAGTTCAGTGTAGCTGCAGCCAGGAAATGGTGTGTCTGGGCTTTTCCTGTAGAGCAAGGAAGAAAACATCTAGTGACAATTTTCAGCAGTGGCATTTTCCCTGTAAGTTCAGGGCTGGATTCTATTTCTACTCTTGGTAATTCCTTTTCTGGCTCTGGCTCCCGATGTTTGTGTGCACTTCAGGTTTCACATTGTCCTGAGAAACCACAGTGAAAGTCAGTGTGTCGGCTCTGTGGTCAAGCGTAATAAAGTATTAGGACATTGCATGTGCTGGTCTCTGAAGCTCTTTCTCTGGAAGAGAACTCAGAAGTTACTGACTCATCAAGAAGGTTATGTTTTGATGATGCCAGCTGATGGACTGTGTCACGAGGCTGTGTTTTTTCCTTTTTGTGTCTGTCTCAGCAACTGCAGAGAGAATCCTGTAACACTGGAAGCTCCTACTTGCTGGCTGTGCGGCAGTATTACAGCCTTTTTTTAGCAGGGCAGGTAGTTCTAGGTACTGCCTGTGGATGAGGGGAGAGGGCACTCAGCTTGCGCATGGAACAGAAATGCATCCTCTTCCCTTATCTGTGGGAGGAGCAATTCCTCTATGTGCCTTGCTATATGCCTGATGTGTTCCCTCCTGTGTTCTCCCGGCCAAGCCTGGATACTGCCCTGCTCACGAGCTCTGGTGTCAGCCAGGCACTTCTGATGGTCTTTCATTCATTCTCAGGCAGAGATCAAGAGCCTCCACATGCTTCCCGGTGAGTGGAGGGTCTGAACTGCAAGCACAAGGACTCCTGTAGGTTTTATAAAGCTGTTCTGTACTTTCCAAGTGAAGCCACCAGACCTGTCCCAAACGTTGCTTCCACTGCTGGAAGGTGATGAGTGGCACTGTGGGAACCTTTCCCAGCTAGCTCCCGGGTAGTTCCCAGGTACACTGAGGCAATTGGATTATGCCCTGCAGGCGTGTAGCACACAGCCACGCTGTATGCTAGCCAGATGTTTGCCCAGCCTTGTCTGACAGCCTCATGGAGAGCAGAGGCTTTTGCAGTGCTCCTTTTTCCATTCTGCTGGTGAGAGGGTTTTTACCCCTGCTACAGATTCAGCCCCTTCCCATGTTCTCCTTCAGTGAGTGCAGAGGGGCTGAGTGTTCCCTTTTGGTGCTAACACTGTTGGTGTGAGAGAGTCAGCTACTCTCACCTAGTCTTTTTTTTCTTTGTTTCCCCCAGGCTAAATAAACCTTGTTGTTTCAGTTTGTTAAAGGAAAGGTTTCACGTGATTTTTGTTGTAGTTGGACTCCAATAAAAGTGCTGATCAATGAGATCTCTTTGTTTAATTTTTCATATTTTGGGGAATGGTGTCAATGTCTGTGACTGTTTCTGCATCTGCTGCCTTTTCTTTGTAGGTACACAGACATTGTGCTTCTTGTCACTGAACATAATCTCTGTCATTCCAGACTGTTCTCATTGTACAGGCTCGTCTTGGTCCTAGAATGCACCTGTAGACACAGGTGCTGGGCCGATTCTGGTGCTGCTGGCAGGCAGCGAGGTAGTTCAGGCAGCCCTACTGTGACAGAGCACATCCTGCTGTGGTCCCTGGTGCCCGTGGTTGCCCCTTGCTTGCCACCTGCCTTACTGGCTTTGTACTACAATAGAAGTTGATTAATGTTGCTTTCCCTTCCCAGGGTGTTGCCTCCAGCATTGCGTGGGGCAGGAGTCCCTCTCTGGTGCTTAAATAAACACCCCTCATGGCCAGGCTTTACTGGTGCCCTGGCCATTCTCAGTTTCTGACATAGGGACCACCTTTTCTCTGGTTTTTGGCAAGCCTTTAGACAGCGATGCTGGGGGTGCAGACAGATCCGGGTACCCTGGAGTGTGTCCCATGCTCCTATGCCACATCTTAGCTTCACTGACCAGCCTCTTCTTTTTTTACAGCTGAGTCCTTTAAGGAGTTTGCAGAGCTGCTCCACGAAGTAGAGCTGGAGAGGTCCATGATGGTAAGATGATCTAAACTGTGCTGTGGTAATTATTGCCTTGGTGTAAATTTAAATGCTAAATCACAGCCAAGCAGCACCATGTACCATCAGAAGGAAGCTGGAGGCACCAGGAACGTTGTGGTTTGTACCAGATCTTGTCCATTGCTGTGGGTACTTAGCAGCAGAGGGGAGGCACTGGTCAGGGATGGGGACAGCTTGTCCCAGGCAGTGTGTGAAACCTCTCCTGCATGCCAGGCAGTCATGGAGCCACACGACCCGGCCCTCTGCTACAGGTTTGCTCTGCAAAGCCAGGTGTGTCTTATAACAAACTGGTTTTGTGATATAACAAAGTATTAAAGGATAAGCAGCCAAATGTATTTTTAGCTTCGTTTTCACCAGGTGAGAGCATGTGGGTCCCTCTGTGCCCTGCCCTTGCCAGCACAGATCCTGCAGAGTGATGTGCTGCCTTCAGCCTCCTGCTGTGGTGTGCGCTTTGCCTCTTCAGAGCTCCTCCAGAGCGAGTGCTGGCTTTCCATATCACTCCTAAGTCCAGGAAAAACACGAAGGTTAGGCTCGGTGGAGAGCTTTTACAGCATGCCAGGAATGTGCTGCTTGGCTCTGCTTTCCTCTGCCTCGTGCAGCAGTGAGAGCTCGTGCCAGGCTGCTGGCTAGGCCAATGCTGCAGTGGTGACTGCACCGGCAGGACACCACAGACTGTTTTGTGGGGCCGCAGGCAGGCAGGGAATGGGAGGAAAGCAGTATGGCAGTTCTTTGTTAATTCCATCCAGGTACAACGGCTCCTTTGGCAGTGGGTAAGTGGGTGGAGGGGATCATTTCAGGGATCATGGATGCTTTTAGAGATCCTCTTCAGCTCCTCTGAATTTTTACTATTTCTTTTCCCCTGCTCTGCTTGTAGGATCAGTTACTAACAGTAGCTTGCTCAGAAGGTTTCACGCTTTCTCTGTGTTCATCAGCTTTAGATTACCTGAAAGAGCTGTGGCAGTGTAGCATCATATCCCCTTCTCTCTCCTCTCCCTTCTCTGGAGCTGGGGACAAGTGTCCTCTCACATCACAGGTGGGGACAGGAAGAGATGGCAGGTTATGTCCCACTGGCAGGGTGGAGCTGGATTTAGTAGTGCAAGCTGGAGTGAATTTGCCTCTGGGTTCATGGAGAGGCAGTGCAGAGCATGTCCCAGGAAAGCATCTTTCAGACATCTGACAAGACTGGAAGAGCCAGGTAAAGGCTCTCCTTTTTACCTAGCTGTTATTGTTACTCTCCTGCTGTGGCAGATAATCTGCTGTCATTCCTCTTCTGGCTGGATTTCAGGAGAAGGAAAGTCCATCATTTATTTGAGAGCCATGTTGTCAGAGCCATCAAGCCTAGTGCTGTCTGTAGTGAGAAATGCCAGGCCATGAGAAAGCTGCAGCAGGGAGCCATCTCCAGTCCTGCCTTCTGCTCATGTGAGCTTGGGTTGTTCCTCACACCTCTGAGAAGCAGCTCCTGCCCATTTCAGCCTTGCTGAGCTCTTAGTGGATGTTTTGCATTGGAAAAGAGCTCTTTTCAGGCCTGCAGCAGCCACTTACAGGCAGTGTACTCACCAGCACGAACATCTGCTGTGTTCATTGAGAGATGCTAGTGACTCCACACATCCCTGCCTCTCAGATCTTACCCGTCACAACTTTACACTAAAGACAAGGGTGGATGTGTTGTGGAAGGCACGGCTAGTATGGTGCTGTGCCCGGGTGGCAGGAGGGAGTGCGGCTGGGATGTCAAGAGCAGAGGGGCCAGCAGCAGTGGCAGAGGGGAAGCAGCTGCAGGAGCACATCTTCTCTGCTCCCTTCCCTGCTGTTCAAGCAGACAGAGCAGCTCACTGCAGGCAGGGACCCAACTGAGCTGACAAGTAAGTAGCAGTCCCCAGTGGGCTTTGAGAATATATTTGGTTCTGGTTTGTGCTTCCCAGAGAGATAAGCAAACAGCCTTGCCTCCTGGGGCTGCTGCTAGTGCTAGTGGAACATCAACTTTCTCGCTCTTCCTGTGTCAGACAGGGACAGTGATTCTCTTAAAATGGGATGGCTGGCAAGTGCTTACCAATGAGATCGGGATCATCCAGCCAGACGCAGCATGTGTTACAGGGGCCACGCAGGCTGTGCTGCCCTGGGAGCTCGCTCCAGCATGCCAGCAATGCAGGGCTGGGCTGGGTGGCCAGGGCTGTGCAGTGACAGTGTGTTGTAGCCTGTGAGGGGCAAGCCTAGTGTTATGCTGAGGCTGGAGAGGCTGGCAGGAGCAAAGCCTGCTTTGGCACTGACAGGACTGTAGGGGAACTGGTGTCCTGGAGGGCTGCTGCTCCAGCAGGCTGGTGCTTGGGGTTTGGTGCCAGTAGCGCAGATACGGGATGCGATACCAGGACAGGCATCTTTTGTCCCATAGGAAACTTTTGAGCTTCCTGG
>JBCJKH010046024.1:4636-20279 GCA_039877255.1 Loriculus beryllinus | reverse complement strand
CCCAACGTGGGAGCCAGCTGGGTGCATGATGCCTATTCCCAAGGTGGGGTTTGCCTGGGCCTTGTAGGGTCTGGGGGCTACAGGGGTGGGCACATCCCGTAGCCCAGCAGGGCAGGGTGGCAGTGGGGTGTGCAGTGGGACAGGGAGCTGGGCACTGGGGACAGTGATGACCGCTGACTGCTCTTCTCCCCTGCTCCAGCCAACCTGACCCTCATGGCTTTGCGACTGGCCTGTGATTTCCTCTGCAAGGGTGGCTGGTTCATCACCAAGGTTTTCCGTTCCCGGGACTACCAGCCCCTCCTCTGGATCTTCCAGCAGTTCTTCAGCAAGGTCCAGGCCACCAAGCCCCAAGCGTCCCGCAATGAGTCTGCTGAGATCTTTGTGGTGTGTCAGGGTGAGTGGCCAGGGGGGACCTGCAGCTGCTGGAATGGGGCTGGGAAAAGCCTGCTGCTAGCTCTGATTTCTCCATGCCAGGTTATCAGGCTCCAGACAAAATCGACAGCAAGTTCTTTGACCCAAAATATGCTTTCAAGGAGGTGGAGGTTCAGACTAAGTCCGTTAGTGAGTTGGTCAGCAAGAAGAAGCCAAAGGTATGAGCAAAGCCAAACACAGAAATGGGGCTGGAGACTGGGGCCAAAGATGTTGTAATAAGCAGGAGACTGGGGCCAAAGACGTAATAAGTAAAGTCACGCAGGAAAATGAAAGCTCTGGGGATGCAGAGTGGTGGAGGAGCCAGTTTGGAGGAGGTTTGCAGCCTCAGAAGGTGGTGCAGTGATGGGGACATAGTGATACAAGTTGTGAAGCTGGGGCTGGACCAGTAAAACCCTCCCTGCAATGGTTGGGTACTGGGTTTGTGTCTCTGTGAGGTGTCTTTAGGACACGGGGCAGCAAAGACTCTGTCAAGGGGCCTCAGCTGGGCATGGACCTGACAGAGACCTCTATCACCCCTGTCTGAGGTGGGATTGGGAGACACTGTGGAGCTGGCAGGTTGGGGCTGGTGACTTGCCTCATCCCTTGGTCATGGGGGCATGTTTAGGTGGACACTTGCAGTAAGACATGAGTTATCTGCCATCGTTCAGCCTTTAGGGGTGGTTGAAGCTGCACCTCTGGCTCATGCCACTCCCTTCTCCTGTAGGCAGAAGGCTATGCAGATGGTGACACGACCCTCTACCACCGCTTCACCCTCATGGACTTCCTCAAGGCTTCCAACCCTGTGGACTTCCTCTCCAAGGCCAACGAGGTGAGGACCCAAAGTGAAGGGGACCTTTGTAGCCCGGAGGCCTGCCCAGGAGCACAGAGCAATGCAAAGAAGAGCCAGGTGCCCCAGCTATGGCTCTGTCTGTAGCAGCAGGGGCTGAAGCTCAGGACGAACAGCTCTTTCCCTCTGCTCTGCCCAGATCACACTGGGGGATGGTGAGCTGGAGAATCACAGCTCCACCACGGAGGAGCTGCGGCAGTGCTGCAAAGACATCCGTGTGCTGGGGAGGAAAGAGCTCAGGTACTGGGGGTAACTGGGACAGGCTGGCTGCTGGCCCTGGTGGCTGTCTCTGACTCTCTGCCTCCCCACACAGAGCTCTGCTGAACTGGAGGACAAAGTTGCGGAGGTTTTTGGCCAAAAAGCTGAAGGAACAGGCAAAGGAGCTGGATATCAAGTAGGGACAGCAGGGTTGGCCCAGAGCTCCAGCGTGGTGGGATGGGTCTGCCACTGGGAGAGGTGATCTGAGCTCCTTCCTTTTGGCAGCCTGAGCTCTGGGGAAGAAGAGGAAGGCAAAGAGGAGGAGAGGAAGGAGAAGAAGACATCGCCAGGAGCTGCAGCTGATGAGGTGGCGAAAGAGGAAGAGGAGGAGGTAGAGCTGGCGTTGGCAGAGATGAAGGCCAAGGAGCTGGCAGAGTTAAAGAGGTAAAAGGATCTCTCATGAGGAGAGATGTGGGAGCATGGGGGGCTCCAGCCATGGGCACAGAGGATGGCAGTGTCAAACCCTGACCCTCTGCTGACAGCAGGTGGGGTTTGTGGGTCCTCAGGGTCATCTGCTCCTCCAGGCAGGTGAAGCAGATGTTCCAAGCTGGAACAGGCCCCTTACGTCCACCACTGGGGACCTCTCACAGGGAGGTCACAGTGCTGTGAAGGACATTTGTCACTAATGTGGCAGTGGGTTGTGGAATGGGATGGAGGGGGTAGGCAGAGTGTAGCCTCGTTCCTCTGTCTCTTCCAGAAAGAAGAAGAAGATCCTGAAGGAACAGCGGAAGCAGCGTGAGCGCGTGGAGCTCAAGATGGACCTCCCTGGTGTCTCCATTGCTGATGATGGTGACACCAGCATGTTCTCCCTCCGCACTATTCACAAGACCCCGGTGTGTGGGGCAGGAGGAGGCCAGGCTCCCAGAGCTATTGGGGCTGGCACAGTGGTGGGCACACGGCTGATGGGCTGTAACTTCTGACTTGTTTTACTTGCGTTGCAGCTGCTGAACGAGGTGACCCGGGGGGACATGGCATCAGCAGATGCCCTCCTGGAGATAGGACCTGGGGAGGATGATATTTATGTCTCGGATCAAGAAGGAGAGGACGATGTGTCCCTGGCCAGTGACCTGGACCCAGAGGAGCTGGTTGAGATAGAGGCCCGGCAGCGCCGACTGGAGCGGGAGAGGCGAGAGCAGGGTGCAAAGAGGTGAGAGCAGGAGAGACCTCCCTGGGCAGAGGATCCAGCAGTGGGCACACCCCATCCTGGCTGGGGGAGTCTGATCCTGGTGCTGCTTGTAACAGGGAGAAGTTTAGGCAGAAGGAGAATGAGGAGGAAGAGGAGGAACAGGAGAATCCCCTGCTGGTACCCCTGGAGGAGAAGTCGGTGTTGGAGGAACGGCAGACCAGCCTGTGGTTTGGGAAGGTGAGTCCTGCTGGGCTCACAACAGCAGCCTCAGCCCAGCAGCTTCCCTGTATCCCCTAACCTGCTGCTCCCCATCCCCAGGATGCCTTTGCTGGCATTGAAGATGATGCAGATGAGGAGCTGGAGCTGGGGCAGTCGCAGATGTTGGCTGAGAAGCAGCGTGAGTCTCAGAAAGGTTAGTGGGGGCTGCGGGTGGCACAGAGCGACAGCCCCAAGGCCCAGGCTGGGCACTTGGATCACACCATGGTGGAGATACGGCTCTGAGCATGCCTGGGGATCTCCAGAGGTTGCTTCCAGCCTGTGTCGTTGCACAGTTAGGGAGCTGGGTGTCGGGAGGAATGATCCACAGTGGGGTTTGTCTCAACCCTTTCTCACCCTGTGGTTCCTGTTCCCCAGACAAAGCAACAAGGAAGGAGCAGAAAAAGAAGGTGCCCCAGCAGGAAGTTCCAGCTGAGCCCCCACCTGCCACAGACACAGCACCTGAAACTGATAAAGTGCAGGATGAGCAGAGCAGTGATGATGACAGCAGCAGCAGCGATGAGGAGAGGTGAGGCCTGGGAGAGGGATGGTCTGGATGTTCTCCCACAGCTCCACAGTCCTGGAGAGCTGGGAGGTGAGGTGAGCACCCCAGCCCTGTCCGCTCTCCTCTCTGCAGGCCACCAACACCAGTGGGGAGGAAACGGGGCCGTGTTGAGCCATGTGGCTTTGAGGTGGTGCCCATCGAGAACCCATGTGAGTGTTGGGGGCTCATGGACCCGTGTGTGCCCAGTGGTACTGTGTGAGTCCCTCTTTAGGGACTGGAGGCAGGGTCACACCAGGCTTTCCCAGGGCAGCTTCTAGATAGGCCAAGCTTTAACCTGCCTGTACTTTGCAGTGAAAAAAGCCCGTGTCCTGGATGCAGAGGGCTTGGCCCTTGGCTCTGTCATCGCCACCTCCAAGAAGGCCAAGCGGGATTTGATTGATGATTCCTTCAACAGGTACTTGCTCTGCCAACAGGGGACAGGCAGGGGGGTTGGTGAGGAGACCCCACATCCTGCTTACACTCACCTGACCCCCCCTCCTTCCCCAGGTATTCTTTCAACGAGGATGAGGGCGAGCTGCCGGCGTGGTTCACGGAGGAGGAGCAGCAGCACCGGCGCCGGCAGGTCCCGGTGGACCGGCAGACGGTCGAGGCCTATCGGCAGCGCTGGCGCGAGATCAACGCCCGTCCCATCAAGAAGGTGGCAGAGGCCAAAGCCCGCAAGAAGCGGCGGGTGAGTGGGGCTGTGGACCTGTGTGTGGCTCCCTCCCGGGGTGCTCCATCCCTCCTCAAATCCCCCCTTGTCCCCGCCTCTCGCTGTCCCCGCAGATGCTGAAGAAGATGGAGCAGATGAAGAAGAAAGCGGAGGCTGTGGTGAGCACAGTGGATATCTCGGAGCGGGAGAAGGTGGCCCAGTTGAGGCGGTGAGTGGTGAAGCTGAGGTTCCAGATCCTGCCTCTTGTGCTGGGCTGGTTCTTGATGCCTTGTCCCTGCAGCTGCCACGCAGGGACAGCTCCTGTATGTAACCCAGCAGGGTTGACAGAGGCTGGGCTGGATCTGGGTGCACGCTGAGGGGTGATAGAGGAAGCAAAGGAGCCCATTCTTGGGGCCAAACTGGTGGAGCTGGGCCAGGGTTTTGGTCTCACCTTTCGCCATTCTCTCCCAGCATCTACAAGAAGGCTGGGCTGGCCAAGGAGAAGCGGCAGGTCACCTACCTGGTGGCTAAGAAAGGTGTAGGACCCCGCGTGCGCCGTCCTCCTGGGGTCAAGGGCCAGTTCAAGGTTGTTGACAGCCGCCTGAAGAAGGACGTGAGGGCTCAGAAACGCAAAGAGCAGAAGAAGAAACGCCATAAATGATGTGGGACCGGCTCCATCCACAGGGAGGGACTCGGCTTGGGAGCAGGCAGCTCATCCTGCCGCTCCGCCCCATCCTGGGGACAGGACCGTGACAGCCACACGTTGCTATTAGTTGGTGCCTTGATGTGACATTGCCTCCTGTCCTCTGGTGGGACAGGGAGGGTTTATTTGGCCTCAGCGCTGCAGCATTGACCCCCTTCCAGCTCTCTCACCATTGCTGACTCTTATGGAGATGGCACCAGCATCCACACCCACCCTCACTGTCCCCAGGGAGGTTGTGGCTCAGGGGGGCAGCTCCCGGGGCCATACTTGTCACCAAGCCCTCAGGGAGGTGCGTATCAAGGGTATGCACACAGCAGCTCTGGTTACAGCAGAATTAAACCCTGGTCTGAGGTTGCACCAGGATGTGTCCTGCTTCCCTTCATCACATTTGACTGGCAGAGAGGACCCAGCCAGCCTCAGGGCCAAACCTGTACCCACCCTGCCCCAGCCAGTGCAGTCCAGAGCAGCACCCCCATCCCTGCCACCTTCCACCCCTCATCCCTGCCACCCTTCCCATGTGGGACCCTGCAAGTTTAGGAAAGAGAGACCAAGAGGAAAGCTGTGTTTGCACCAGTGTGTTCATTTAGAGCCAGGCAGGATCCGGGGGACTGTGGCTTCTCCCTGTCAGCAGTGCCTGAATCTGGTTGCAGAGGTGGTCCCTGCAGCCCTCATGGTGGCAGTGGTACCGTGTTAGTGCCAGGGATGGGAAGCACGGGGTCCTGGTGGGGTGGGAGCTGCTAAAGAGGGGGATGTGACAAAGTCCAGAGGGAGCTGTGAGCACCACAGCCATGCTCTGCCCTCGAGGAGGGCCAGGGCTGGGGTCAGGGTGGGAGCAGAGGCCATCCCCTGTCCTGGTTCTCAGTGGCTGAGGGAGTTGGGATGAGAGGGGGATTCCAGCTGCTGGGCTTCAGGCTGTGCTGGAAGCTGCCCTACTGACCATCAGCATCTTCAACATGAGCTATGGGTGTGCTGAGAGGAGAGAGCTGCTGCCCCCCCAGCTGCCCCTGTCCCTTCAGCTGAGCCCCATCCCTTGGTGCTCAACATCTCATCCCCTGTATGAGCCCAAATCCACGGATGGAGAGCTCCATAAGGAGCACAGGAGGACTGGGGAGGGTCTGACCCCCTCAAAGAGGCACAGCTCCTCCCTGGGTCCTCCCTGACCTCAACGTCCCAAGCTCTGCCCAGCAAGACCCCATCCATTAATCCAAGGCTCCAGGGCCTCTCTGCTCCATCCCAACTCATGGCTCATCTTTCCCTGACTCCAGAGGCTCAGCACAGGCCAGCCTGGCCTTTCAGGGTCAGTGGGTCCCCATCAGGGTCCTGGTGGTGGAGTGACCTCTCTGCCCTGTCAGGCTCAGCCCCTGCCTGAGCTGCAGGGTGCACTGGAGGCAGCATCCCTGCGGTCACCTGCAATGGGAAGGATGAGCTCAGGATGTGCTGCTCCTGCTGGTGAGCCCAAGCTCATTAATGGGAATTGAAAGCTCAGCCAGGCTCCCTCTGGGTCACTGTGGTGGCCTCCAAGGCCATGTCCCCAGCAGGGCTCACTCATCCCATAGCAGTCACACAGCATCACAGTGGCTGGCTTGGGTGCTCCTCACTGGGAAGTCCTGTGTGGTGGTGAAGGTGAAGGTGTCCTCCTCCTTGGTCAGCTGTGAAGACATCCCAAAAATGAGGTGCAACCATCCATGATGGGGATGATCCTGCTCCTGTCCCCATGGACGGGGGACACCACCACCTAACTCCTGGCAAGAAGTAGTGACATGAAAGGTGTGGGGATGAGCTACCCCATGGAACTGACCCCACAGAGGCCTTGAAGAGGTCCTGGCTGCACAGAAGCCTGTGCTGGGGCGCAGGGCCAGCATCCCTGCTCTGCTTCTGGGCTCCCCTTGACTTCTCAGCTCCGCAAAGCAAAGGCTCTGCTCACACATGAGCTGCACATGAGGCAGCACCTACAATAAAGCATCCCAGAGGCACCAGCCATGGGCAGGGACAGCCCGCCAGCCTGGCCAGCAATCACACACCTGGGATGAGCTCCCACCCTCCCACCAGGCACAGACAGACGCAGAGAGGGCTCACAGAGCTGCAGACACCCCAGGTGCTAGGTACAGCATGAGGACAGGCAGGGACCTCACATCTCCACATGCGAGAGGACGATGGGGATGGCCACAGCCTCCTCCTGCAGGCTCTGGAGTGCTGTAAACCTGCGTCTGCTCTGCAGTGAGATCTTTGCTCTCCATCCAGTGAGCAAACAAGGGTTGGCAGAGGGACCTGCAGGTGCAGCCAGGGCAGTGTTTGCCCACAGCCTCCTGGGTTCAAGGCTCTGATGGTCTTTGGTGATGGGAGGGAAGGTTCCCATAGGCTGTAGAGGTTCAAAGGCAAAAGGCAGAACCCCCATACACAGGGGTTTGCTGGGAAACCACAGCAGGAGGGAGCAGGAATGAATCCCCAACCCGAAAGCAGGCAGCACATCCTGGGTACAGTGTGTGTGAGCTGGTGTCTCAGAAGGGTTTGTTTCCAGGTACTTCAGATCTAGCCAAAGAGCAGCTGCCTGGGCTGGGGGCAGGTCTCAGGCTGTCTTTTTGCCCTGTTTCCTCCAATTGCATCAGCTCAGTTATGGGCACAGGTACAGAAAGGTGCTGTGCTGGGAGCTGGACACCAGCCTGGGCACAGGCTCCTTAAGTCCTAGTGGGAATTTAGGGAAGTTGAGACAGCTCCATGACTGCCACACAGTGCTCTGAGTGCAATCCCCTTCCCTGTGGGGTATGGCGGGGGGGGGGGGGAACAGAGGCAATGCTGCAGGAAGCCATGGATGGGGTGGACCTCTTTCCCATGGGCTGTCCCCATGGATACAGCCCTGCCCTTCAGGAGCAGCCCCACACAGTCTCAGTGTCCAGGTGATGCTGGTCCCTGCCACCCCCATGGAGACAAAGTGGGAGCACGGCCCTGAGCCCATTCTCCTGCCCCAGGATGTGGGCATAGGTCAGTGCCCTGCAGGCACCCCGGGAATGGTTCACCGTGAAGAGGAGCTCAGGGCCACCAGCACAGGAGGCAGTGAGGGGCTGTGAGCAGTGAGGTCAAAGGGAGATGGATTTGGGAGCTGGGGGGTCTCTGCCTCTGCTGTGAGGATGCTGAGGGGAAACAGCACATGGAGGATGTGTCGTTGAGTGCCTGAAGCAGGAGCCAGTGTCCCCCAGCCCCTCCTGACCAGGCACCACTGACCCCACGCTGTGCTGCTGCTTCTCTGCCTTGGTGCCAGCTCAAAGGATGCTCCCTCTGGTTTCTCAGCTCTTTATTCAGTGAAGCAAAGTGAAGGCGCAGCCCCACGGACACATCATGGAGGTGGACGGGAGCGTTGTGCTCCTGACACAAAGTGTGGCTCAGGGTCGGCTTTGAGCAGAGATGCAGGGCAAGTGCCTGAAGCAAGAGAGCTCCCTTGCAAGGCCGACATTTTGCTGCTCATCTTCCTCTTTGCTTATTCCCAGTTGTGGTTTTCCTCATTGTTTCAGCTTGGCAGAGCAGGGGCAGGGGCAGGGAATCCCTGAGCATCCTCTCCATGCCCAGCCATCAGGCTTGCACTGCTGCCCCAAGGTGTTTTGCCAGCCCTGGATCAGCAAAACTGCCCTGATCCCCTCTCCAAAGGATTTCCCAAGGGAAACCACAACTTCATGGTGAGCATCAGGGCTGGGGTTTGGAGTCCTCATCTCAACCACGCTGCTTCAGGCTCCTGCTGGGTCTGGCAGAGGATGAAGGGATGGGAGAAGGCTGCCAGCCCTCGGCTGTGAGGTGGGATAGGATGGGATCAGGAGCAGGGGGAGAGCCATGCAGCTGCAGGTTTCCTTCACATCGGTCTTGGAGGCTTTAAAACCAGGAATACAGCAGGTATGAGACGGGGGTCAGTCAGCCTGCCCTTCTCTCTCCCAGAAATACCTTTCTACCTCCCTACCTGGAACCCAACCAGCAGCACATCGGCTCTGATGGCCCATGAGAGCTTAGGGCCACTCAGGCTGTCCTTGGAGCAGCCCCATGCACGGGGGTGCACACCCAGCAGCCTCCAATGTAGCAGTTTCACCCCACCAGGGAAGGGAAGGCACCATCCCACTGATGGTGGGTGATGGTCCCACTAAGCATGGATGCACCCTGCAGCACCCACAAGCTCCATCCAGCCTGGCATGGATGGGGAGATGCCCTGCTCCACTCTGCTCCATGGGCAACTGCTTTGGGAGCAGCTCTGCTCCTGCCAAGAGGGTGGCACAAGCACCTCTATGCTCACCTGCACCATAAGGAGCTTTGTCTCGATGTCCACGTGCCCATGGGCTGGCACCACGGGCGTCTCGGTGCCGCAGAGCTCCTCAGATTGCAGGGCCCTGGCGATGACGGTGACATCCACCTCCCCTGTGAAGGGAGATGGGGACATGGTGGTGATACTGCCCCAGGGGCTGGCTGCAGCTCAGAGCCACCCTGGGGACATGGGGAAGGAGGAGGGTGCAATGGATGCAATGGAAATGAGAAACAGAGGGGAGAAATTGGAAAGTGGAGAAGGGAAAGGGAAAAGAGGGGAGAGGAATCTTGGAGGGGGAGGAAAGGATCAGAAAAGCAGTGACAAAGAGGAAGGTTTTAAGCAGTGTCCGGGTTCTCCTCCCCCATCCCCAGCCCTTTTCGTACCGATGCTGGTGGCTCTCACATCCCATTGGAAGCTCCTTGTTTCATCTGCACACACACATTCACCAACCACTTCATCCGAGCCCTCCGGCACCTCCAGCTCCACCGACTCCACCAGCATCACCCGGACCTGCGGGACCACAGCTCCCTCAGCCACCACCGGGCCCCCAACCCAAAGCCTCCCTGCCCAGCCCCTCTCACCCTCAGGCAGTGCTGCAGGAGGTTGAAGACGGTGGCCACGAGGCTGAAGGCTTCGTGCTGGACCACGGCGTAGGGCAGCGCCAGCTCCACGGAGAAGGGCTTGAAGGTTGTGATGGTGGTGGCAGGGGCCAGCCCCAAGCCCAGAGGGGATGTGCAGAGCATCCCTGCTTCCCACTCGGTGGTAATACTGGGCACCAGCACCGACACCTCCACAGAGCCGTGGTCCCTGCAGGGAGGTAGGACATGGGCAGGTTGTTCACGATGGGTCTGATGGGCAGAGCCAGCAGAAGGAGCACTCCAACCCCTTCCTCTGGGTCTCGGGGACCATTGGTGGCCATCATACACATGGAGATGGGCAGAGGCACCGTCAGTGTCTTAGGGCATCCCCTGCCTACAGGACAGACTGCCCAATCTCTCCTAGGCTCAGTGCTGAGGTCCAAAGGAAGGGGCTGAACACGTCTTGGTGTCACTCCTGATACATGGACACTGAACTCAGTGTGAATATGTGTGGGCACTGCACCCAGCACTGAAGCCGGTGCAGTGACCTGAGGTCTGCTGGGGCTCCTTACTCACCCCACACGCACCAGATCCCACAGCCACGTTTCCAGGAAACCTGCCTGCATCCCTGGGTCCTTCAGGACATCTGCCAGAGGATCAGCCTCTGGTCCTGCAAATGGGCATGACTTGAATGTGCTGCCAGGAAGGATAGGAAGAAGCAGGATGCCTCCACTGAGGCACTGAGGCTATTACAGATCATCTCCACTCACTCTCAGGGTACCAAGAGGGGCTCGGACAGCCAAGCTCTGCGTCGGTGGCAGTTTTCAAACCTGCAGCCTGAAACAGAGCACATGAGAGAGAACAGCAGCCACGCCAGAGCCCACAGATCCCCAAATGCCTTTTCCATCCCTCTCTGACGCCAGGAACCGAAGCCCCATGGCAGAACAGAGCTGCTGAAGATCAGGACCCCCCTGCCATGCTGTAATGGGGGTACAGGAGAGGAATATTTGTGCCAGGAGAAGCTGCTGCATCAGGAAGAGTTGGGAAGGATGCGGTGAATCTGCTCTGCCTGCCCCAGTCCCGAACAGCCTTGATCCCTGGGTCTGCTGCCAGTGGGAGACACACACCCCACACAAAGCAGGGGAATGCCAGGACAATCTTTCCTGTTCACTCCAAGCGCAGATTTGCGATGGGAAGAGCAGAGCTTAGCCCCTTCCCTATGGAATGCTGCAGAGCCTGAGCTGGCAGATGTGTGTGTCCTGAGCACACACACTGGCTGGGCAAAGGACCAGGTGTTCCCAGCACCCTAAGGAGGAAGAGGAGGAGTATGACCTCAGAGCAGCCTTCCAGTATCTGAAGAGGGCCTATAGGGATGCTGGGGAGGGACTCTTCATTAGCCACTCGACAAGGGGGATGGGTTTAAACTAAAACAGGGGAAGTTCAGGTTAGATATAAAGAGAAAGTTCTTTACTGTAAGGGTGGTGAGGCACTGGAATGGATTGCCTAAAGAAGTGGTAAGTGCTCCATCCCTGGCAGGGTTCAAGGCCAGGTTGGACAGAGCTTTGGGCAACATGATCTAAGTGTGAGGTGTCCCTGCCTTGGCAGTGGGGTTGGAACTGGGTGATCTTAAGGTCCTTTCCAACACAAACCATTCTATAATTCTATGCTTATATAATACACTATTACATGTAACATCTTATAATGGTTTTCTAAGAGAGTATGGCAAATCTCTTAGAGTACTAGGCTAATAACTCAAAGAATGGCAAAATGCAGTATGCACAAATAATCATTCTGCTTTTAAAATGTCTAGCTAGCTCCTCACAGAAAAAACTGTTATTGTGACATTCAATCTGCAATAGAAGATAGAATTGTTTGTAAAAAGGAAAAGCCCCCAAACTACAAACTCAACTCAGCTTCAGATTGTATTTGTTTAATGAGCTCCCCATCTGAATTCCTCCTGATTTATAGAAGTTGAGCTTATTTCAGAATTTGGAGCTTACTGTGGGAGGTTAGCTGAGATCCTCTGTAAAAATCCTTCATTTTATTTGAAGTGCATGAGGAACATTCCTTTGCCTGACAGCATCAGTCACACACGAGGCAGCAAAAGGCACGCGGAGGAAGCTGCCCTGCCATATTACTCATCAGGGCAAATGAGTACTGTTGGAAAAATCATGGCTATTTCAGCTGCCTGAAAATCATATGGTCTATCAAAACATTGTAACGAAGAGTCTAAATAAATGTATGAAAGGGTTTGAAGCCCTCAGTGGAGATTAATTTTCAGTGGCTGTTTCAAGTTGGGTGAGTGCAGAGATTAAGATCCCGCTGTCTCTGGTGACAATACAGAACAGCGTAGGAAGGTTGAACCATGAAGGCTGATTGAAAGGAAACCTTCTCTTACACATCTCTCAGCATATTGGTGACAGGTTGTCATGATAGTACCAGAGCCACAGAGTGCAGGAGGTTTTCTTAGGTATATCGTTGGATGCCATTGGAGATAACATTGGTAATAGTCCTGAGAAAAAAGGTAATAGAAAGCTGATCATCCTGATGTATGTTTTTGTTTCTCCCCTCACATTTTTGCTTTTTCTGTGCTGTTGCATTTAAACACTTTCAGACTTGACCTGACATTTCCTCCAAGGAGGCACTAAACAATCTGTCTGAAGGGAGTTATTGTCACTGTAGAGTAAGGCTGTCTGAGACTCCAGTGTGGCATTTGCTTGTATAACTGGACAGCAGTGCAGTAGTGATCACTTGGTTTCTGTTACAATGAGGCAGTACAGTGGCTTTTTTAAAGTCTTGAAAGTTCATTGAAATTTAACCTGATAAAACATCAGATTAAGAGATTCTTGCATGAGTTTTCAACATTTTAGGACCATTCTGCATTTGGCTTTCATGACTGGTATTGCTAAATCATGTCCTCTAAGGTAAACAAAGTAGCTACTTATGTTTTATGTCACTAGTGATATGATCATTCTGTTGGATCCATGTTTAATGTTGATCTTTGTGGACGGTATGAAATCACCACAATATAGGTTGTTGCATTCAAACTGTGCTTATTATGTGGGTAATCCGCATAATTAGGGACAGCTTTAGAATCAACTTAACTTTATAGGTATTGCTCAACCTTCCCTTTTCCTTCCTACATCCTTTTTGTCTACTACTTTAACAGTTTGTGCCCATTTTCATATTTTGCTATAAACTCATACAGAGATGGTAGTGCAAATATGATGATTGAAACACTTTTAAGCTTCCCAATGTATTCAGTTTTCTTTCTTTCTATTGAAAAAAGTTTTATGAATGCAGAAAACAAATTCATTTTGTGAAAGTACATTATCTGTGCTTGTCAGCAAACTATAGTGCTGCACCAGTGTATCTTGACTCAGAGTCTGGAATTCAATTCAAAACTTCCAGGGCTCAGACTTCCCTGATCATGTTATTTTAAGTCCTTCTTCTTTTTGTTATTTTTGAGCTCTTCCCTATGCATGTGCCTTGGAACATGCCAGATTCACAGTCTTCTGACATGAAATCCTGTACACATGGCTAGCAGCCCTACCAACATCCTTGACATCATGCAGTGGATTTGGGCTATAAGAGACAGTGATTTTCACAGGCTATTTTATCTGTGGAATTGGACCAAATTAGGGTGGCTTCTGGCTAGGAGACATCTGTCCAGGAGAAACCAGATTCTTTATTCTCAATGATTATTTCATATTGGATTCTGTCTAGATGAACCATTCAGTACTGAGGGTAGTCTTAGGGGATGGCAGTCTCAATGATTATCCCATATGTGCCATTTTGCTGTTAGCATTAGTGATAAAGAAGCACCCCAGGTGACATCTGAGCTCCCCAGACAAAGCCTGCAGGATAGTTTTTGTAAAGTAAAATTGCATGGGAGTTGAACGAGAGGCTTTTGTCTTGAAGCAGCTGGTGCTTGGGCTTGTTACAAACTCATGGAGCTGAATCTGACCTCTGAACATCACCTTCTAAGTCCTAAGCAGCACATGACACTTTGGGTTTGTATGCAAAACCTGGCAACACCTCAGTGCCTGAAATACTGCAAGTTCTGTCTGTGCCACCCCTGAACAATGCTGCTGCCAGCTGGAACAGTCATGGAGTTGGCAGTGCTCTCACACCCTGATACAATAGTAGCTATGTTTCCAAGTCCCATGGTTAAATACAGTGGTTGCTCAGAAGTAAGTCTGGTTGTTGTCCCTGTCTGATAACCTGGTGCTTGGTTTGCAAAGCAGTAGAAAGGCTGTGTGGGGAAGTGATGAGCTCCTTCAGCATACTCTAGGATGGAAGAAAGGGATTTTTGGCTGTGAAACCTTCTCCTGGCATTGTTGGAAAGAAAAGCTTAGATTACTCTTGATGTAGCTTTTCTACAGCTTGGGGAAAAAAGCTGTCTTGCTGGAAAACATCACATTAATCCTCTTTTCAGCTTCTAGCTTGTGCTGTTGCCACTAATCTTTCTCATTATTTACTTACAGGCAGACGAAAGTTGCCCATCCCCTACTTTTATTTGTAGCTGAACAGCAAGGCCTTTGTTTCAGAGGTCCACATTATTAACTAGTCTCTGACTGCTATTAATGTGAATTTTCCTCCCGCATGAAAAATCCCTGCTTTCAAGGCTATTTAAAAGACCATCCTTTCCCTGGGAAGACAGGGAGAAGAAGCAGAGTGTGTTTATTTCCATATAACTTGCAGCCAGGGTTTTTCTGCATGTCCACAGGCATGCACCTACAGCACAGCTCTACTCAATAAGCCTATGGCTTTCCTGAATCAAGTCCCTTCCTGTAATGCAACACTCTCCTGGGAAAAATGGGCTTATCATATGGTATAGGTGCCTCACATACTCTGGTCCCATCATTACCGGTTCCCTTCCAGAGAATAAACTCCAGTCTTGGAGTCAAACTGTGGAGTTCTGACTCAGGCAGAATTTCTTGTTGTTGCTATTATTTATTAATGATAATAAAATAATAATGCATCATTATTTATGTATTGGCTGATTTGTATTTAGAGCATGACAATGAATCTGCAAGTCTCTTAAATGCAGAATAAGAAAGGTGCAGGCCCTAAGTTTCATAACATGAATTAAATGTAACTAGGCCCTTCCTCGACAATAAAGGGAAAGAGATGGGACAGCAAGTTGTTACGAGATTGCTCAAATGGAGAAAGTTTGAATAATTTCTTTTAATTTTATCCTTGTAGAAGAGGCTCCCCAAGCATGTCACTTGGGAGTGTTAAAAATAATCTGATTAAAGTTTTCTTTTTTTACTACATGGTAGATTATATTTTTGAAAGTCAGATAAAATGAATACTAACAACTTGTTTTCTTTATAATACTAATTTGAGGAGAAAGGTGCTTTGCTTCATAGCTCTGTCACTAAGTTTGTGCAAGATGAGACAGCAAGAAGTCTCATTAACAGGACCAGTTTCAGCGTCATCTGGATCCTCTTACTGTCATTCATCTAGGATTTCTGTGTTTACATTGGGATGTTCCATATCTGCCATCCTCAGAAAGTATAAATAATACTGTAGCATTTATTTTCTCTCTTCTGTTGAATGGTTTTCCTACATTTTTCATTTAGGAAAAGGTTTTTATGTTTGATCCACACCTGCCCATGATTGTTTTCTTCACTGTCACTAGTGAAAGACTGTTCTACATCCTCAGTTTTTTCCAGTGAGCTCCAACAGTGTTGTAGCCTGGATTCTGAAACAACCTTTGTTTCTCGGTAAAAAATAGATCAGTATTTACTTCGTGGTTAATATACAGTAAAAGGGCCTTTAAGTACTTAACCTGAGTCATTTTCCATCATGATGAGTCCTGGATCAAATATGATGAACAATGACCAAAGATGCTGATGAACAAAGATCACTGATGCTGAACACGCTTGAGAAGTGGGCCAGTGCCAGCCTCATGAAGTTTAACCATGCCAAGTGCAAGGTCCTACACCTGGGTCGGAGCAATCCCAGGCACAGCTACAGGTTGG
>JBCJKH010046023.1:1349-13463 GCA_039877255.1 Loriculus beryllinus | reverse complement strand
AATAAATCACTTCCAATATTACTCGGGAGGCTCATATCAACTGGAAATTTAAGCTGTAAACCCGGAGAGCCAAATTCCACTGATTTTGAAGAAAATTGTATGAGTTTTCACTAGTGGAAAAAGTTGTTCCAGATCTTCCAAAGCAAATCCTTTTGCTTCTTATATTTCTTCAAATGACTATACTTAAAAAGGGGATTCTGTAACCAGCAGGTGACAGCATAGTGTCACCAGGAAAATGGTTGCAGTTATTAAAACTGCAACAAGGTGAAAATGCAGGAGTTGTTTGGGTTTTATTTTGGGTATTTTATGTTGAGACCTTATCATCATTACTTAGTCGTGTTTATTCTCTTGTTAATCAGGTTTTTACTTTAATGTTTTAATTACTAAGATGAGTTAACCCACAGGATTTTGCTTGCAGCGTATCTCCAGGGTTATTTTTGTGCCAAGAATGGAAGAACTGATGGTATTTTCCCATGAGGGAAACCACGTTACACTGGAATACATGTCAATAAAACTTGAATATTTATTTTAAAAGACTCTATTTTGCTGTATAAAATTATTGCTAACCTGAAAAAAAGGGTTTATATATGTATATATATGTACCTGTTATGTTAAAGCACAAATAAGCACCAAAAAAATGTCGATTTTGGGGAAATTCCTTAGCATCTTATTTGTTTCCAAGTTCAGATGTTTTGTTTGGTGGATTTCTAAACCACCATACGAGGCTGTTTAACAAAATCCATTTAGCAGGATTCACACCAGGTAAGGTGCACAAAACAGCAGCAGACACAATGCTAAGCTTCCTGAGCAATAACAAATGTTCTGTAAAAAACGACACAATTCCCTGGTGCAAATTCCTCCTTCACCTCTGTTTTCCCTTCTGCTGTCTGGTGCAACAATCCCTCTGACTACCTATTTAGCATCCGCTATGGCATGTGATTTTCCATACAAGTGAATTGTTTCAAGCTTGGTGGAGGCAATATATAGGGACTTGGAAATTCTGAAGCTGCCTGGGTTTGTTATGTACCAAGCAACCTTAAGCAGTAGCATACTTAATTCTATTTCATTCTAAGGCATTTCACAATTGAATTATGTATGCAATGATATAGTAACACAGTGCTAATACAGTTTCTGTACCAAAATACCAAATTGTATGGCTGTGTTTAAGTTTGCTTGTTTGTGTCTTATTTTCTTTCTACTTTTGTTTATAGTAAGTGAGCTTTGCTGCTGTCTACATGAGGGAGAAGGGGAGTGAATAGGCACTTTCCATAGCCATATTTCCACTACCTTTTTAACTGGATCATCTTCTGCCTTGCACCATGTAACTTTGTGGCTGCAATAAAGAATGGTCCAACTGTACAGAGACCACCATTCTGCCCCTTTGAGTAGCTAAGGAGCAGATGCTGATTTCTTAACAAAATACTTTCATGTATGTGTTGCATTTCTCAACATGTTAGCTGTACTGTGCGTTTAGTCACTTTGGAGCTCCTCTATGGATTTATGATGGAAACAAATCTCTAAGAGAAAACTAAACAAATCCCAAGCCCTCAACCCTCTCTTCTGCAATGGGTACATTCTGAAGAAAATACCTTCATGCAAAGCTGTATATTTGTTTATGTGAGCGAAAAATGGGCTGTTCTGTTGTAATGAAGACAAAAACATTTCAGGTCACTTCATTACCTCTTGCGAGGTTTCTCTGCATACTGAATAACTGCAATATGGATGATGGAGAAGGGATATAACTATCTTATTGCAGCTGTGTGCATCAAAATCCCTTTCACATTGATAATAATGTTCTTTGGAATGAGCACTAGAGTGATCCTTCCTCTTTTCCCCTTCTAACTGAAAAAAAAAAAGCATAAAATAAAGCATAAAGGCAAGGTGAAAAATCAAAGGAGAGAAAATGCATTCAAACAAGTAATGGTTTACAAGAAGCTACAAAGGGCTAAAGTGCAGTTATAAGAGGTGGCTCGATTAGCAGTAGGATGTAACAGCATGGGTTCAGGCAATGATTTCTGGTTCAAAAACAGGTCTTCTCTCTACTTTCCCCTTTCATAGGGGGCTGTGTAGGTCAGAAATGAATGAATGAGTGACCTCTATGTAATCAGATTCATGCAGAGCCTCAGAGGTGAAAGACAGTGGTATTGCTTTCTTCCAGCCTTCAGGAGTCTCCTCCATCTGTTATGCCATTTAAAAGATAGTCAAAAGTAGCTTTGCAACGGCACTGACCAGCTCTGTCAGCACTTGTGGGAGCATCCCATCAGGTTGCAGGGTCTTGTTCATGTCCTGTTAATTTAAATGCTCCCTAACCTGATCCTTTTACAACACTAGTAAGTCTTCCTCATTACAGACGTCCCCTCTTGAAGTCTGGTTTCACCAGTAATGACCAAGGCAAAGGTGGCACAACATAAAGTGCCATAGTATGGAAAACCCCTTTGGCTAGTTCAGGCCAGATGTCCTGTTTCTGCTCCCTCCTGGCTTCTTCTGCCCCTCCCTACTGGGCAGAGCAGGAGAAACTGAAAAGCCCTTAATCAGGGTAAGTGCTACTGAGCAACAACTAAAACATCATTGTGTTATCAGCATTGTTCTCAGACTAAAGCCAAGCCACAGCGTTGCACCAGATACTAGGAAGAAAGTAACTCTACCCCAGCTGAAACCAGGACAAAGATATAGTATAGAGAGCACAACATTCCCTTCCTCTGCTCATAAATCTGTTCCAGCTCATGCTTCAAAGGTCAGTGCATTCAAGGACACTATAGCAGATGGAAAAAGGTAAACTGGATGAATTGCTGAACACTGGAGGAGAAAGAAAACAATCCGTACGTTGTAGAACAGGATTAAAAACTTCCATAATGTCATCCTACAGGTAAGATGAGCCTAGGTGAATTCACCATTGTGAAGAAACTTGCGTTTGACATTGTATACATGTAAAAAACAAAGACATACCTGAGTCTAAGGTTTTCTCAGAAAAGAGGTATGAAATATTGAAACTGAAAAAAACCCCAACCTTACATTGTTTGCATAAAACAAATTTTGTGGACATTTCTAGTCTAGAAGTAGGATTGCATAGAAGGACTACCTGAGTTTAGCAGCACCCAGGGGCTGGGGTAGTGACAGGACAAGGGGCAACAGGTTAAAACTTAAACGGGGGAAGTTTAGGTTGGATATGAGGAAGCTCTTTACTCTAAGGGTAGTGAGGCACTGGAATGAGTTGCCAAGGGGGGTTGTGAATGCTCCATCGCTGGCAGTGTTCAAGGTCAGGCTGGGCAGAGCATTGGGTGACATGGTTTAGTGTGAGGTGTCCCTGCCCATGTCAGGGGGGTTGGAAGTAGATGATCTCAAGGTCCTTTCCAACCCAAACCATTCTGTGATTCCATGATTCTGTGCATTGTGACATGTCATGTAGAGAAAAGGAAAACTCTGAAACACAATTCCAAAAATATTTTTTTAACAGTTTTGTTAATTAAAACTTTTATTTTTTAATTTTTACCCTACTCATATATCTATAGAATTAATACTTCATTTTAAAGTCTGACATTTCAGGATAAAATATCAACGAAAACATTTTTCAACTTCGGTATATTTTAAGAGCGACAGACAATCTCTGGGGGTGGCTGAAGGGTTTATAATTAGTAAAATAACAGTTACCAGTGGTTGCATTATGTCCACATTTATATCTTTTGAATTTGAGTTTATATTACTCTGAATTGATTTAAAAATCAATTAATTCCATTTTCTTCAATAGTTTGTATTAAGGAATCTTTACAAGTAAAAGCTTTCTTTGAACTACATAAAAATGACATATTTAATTTTTTGAAGGAATGGATTAAAGTGCCTCCTGGTAAATATAAATAGAGTTTTTACTTTAATGGTGTTTACTGAAAGAGATTAAAATTTATTGTTCAAGTATTTATTTTAGTTATTTATACTGCCTCCATTATCACAGTTCCTAAATGTATCTAATCCTCCAGTTTCATTTTGACAATACCTTTTGGATGCTCAGACACTATCCTTTAACAAGCAATCTGGATCTGAAGAAATTCAGATCAGTGAAATAGCATTTCTAGGACAAATATATGAGTGCTGACACTGTTGAGCAAGTGCCAATGAGACTACCTTAGATCTAAGACCAGGATGGTTATTTCAGCTTGTGTATGTCTGTTAATATAATTAGAGGGACTTGAGAAGTCTGTTCTCTACTTGGGATACAGTGTCCTGATAAATGTTGCTAAAAGAAATCACATGTTAGAACATGAAGCTAAAGTCAGAAATGGTATCATTTGGGTTTCTCTTTAGTAGTATAAACATGAGTTTTGTGTCATGCTATATTATTTAGTGTTGATGTATCCTTAAAACCTTCTGAAAGCATTAAGGCACGATTGAGGTGGACTTGAAAGCCAGACATGTGCCTGCTAAGATTCAGGCTCAAGCCCTGTTTAACTGGCCCATTAGATATGGGTCATCTGTGCTTTCTAGGTTAATATTCAGTTTCTGGAATGACTGCATTTGTTATGTATACTTCAGCAGTTATTTTGGGTTGTGTCATCGTTCTCTGTCCTTCACCCCTTACATTAAGTATAAAACTGTTTTAGTGAATTAATGATAAATATTATCATTCCATGCACAGAAAGCAAAGTTCAGTGCAAAAGTTTACAGTTACTGACTTCTCAAGCTTCCCTTGAGAAAAGCATAAGCCCCCTTTTTCCCTTCTTTTGTCATCCACACCAATTATTTTGGACATTCATTTTGGAGGATTAGTGGAATTAGGGTTCTTTCATTCTTCTCCACTTCAAACCATCTCTACATGAGCCTGTTACCAGTATAATTACCAAGTTCTGTAGCTGAACTCAAAACCTGAGCAGAAAATTAAACAAGGATCTTCTAACCCCATTTTAAATAAGGCTGTAGAGAGAGCAAAGGTGATTTACAGTGGGAGGAGACATATCTTGGGTTTATTTTGTGGTAACGATGGTGATATTATCCTGGGATTTACGACTCAAAGTCCATGTATGACTTTATACATTTGCATAAATTAATCTATAAATTTACTTCCAATGCAGACAAAAGGGTTACTGCTTTTCAGAAACCTCTTAAGTATTCTTTGAGGCTGCATCTTTGAAGTATCTGTCAAAGTCAGATGTGTTGTCACTCCTACCTTTAGATTTTTACAGCATAGATTTCTACATTTTCACCTTAAGCTTGCTTTGTGTTCAGGTCAAACCCTCTGACCCGTTCTAGATTAGGGCACACTGTGTCATAGAGTTCTTCCTCCATGAAATCCATAGGAAGTCTACCATGAGCTGAATGGTTACAGAGATCTGTATTTCCTCCACGTAATTTTTAAGACACCTGAGGTTTTTTCGATTTCTTTTTTCCTAAGTAACTTAGTTGTCTTCTGTAAAAATTAAATAACTATGTGTTTCAAAAGCAATAACACTATTTCTCTATCTCATTGAGAGTTTGAGAGTCTAGATGGCTACAAAAGATGATAATAAGAGCAAGAAATCTGTTTTAACTAGATCTTCAGTCCATTTGGGTATCCTTACTGAGATATTGATAAAATCTGTAATATTTTAAGGGTTGTATTTAATATATATAATCATGTCAGAAGTTATGTTTCTATATGTAGTAGAAAAAGCATGGTTACACACGGTGTATATTGTTGCCCTTGGATGAAATATTCTTCTCATAATTTAGTTATCTACCATAAAAGCAGTTCTAGGGTAAGACAGAAGTGCTGTCTGTTGTTATAATTTTGTTAAGCGTCGTGGCCCACTGGGTGAACAACCAACCTGGGCTTTCCACACTGATCTGACATGCTTCCAAAATTCCTCCAGTGATCTAGAAATAACCTAGGTCAAATCACTTTGTCACTCTTCTCGCCTGTAACAGTCATAATTGTACTTTTGTCTTTTGCAAAGTGACTGGAGATTGCCAATAAAAAATCTACTGTGCAACCTATGTAATCTATTACTGCCTGTTTCAGGACAGGTTTTAGTTAATATTTAAATTTGATTAGCTTGCCTCTTGCTATGTAGCCAGTAGAACTACTCTTCCTTAAAGTTATGCATATACTGAAGTACTTTACTAAATTGATACTTAAATTCTCTTTATGGGAAAAACTGACATTTAATAGCACATAGGGGTGTACTTTCATATTGGTTCTGCAGATATTCATAATAAAGCTGCCATAATTACAATGAAGAAGGTAGACCCTAGTGCTTTGGCAAATGGTTGTGGTTTAATTCTCCCATGCCAAGAATTAGAGTTTACCTATTCATCAAATTGTGACTTACATAAAGGCCACAAAGGAATTCAGTGCTGGAAGTATTAGTCATTCTTACCTTGCAGTTTTGTGTCTCAAGCTATCTTTTTCACATTATACAGATTGGTTTGCAAAAACAATGAAAACGCATCATTATTTTGCTCAATCTCCATTATAAATGCCAAGTATCCTTAAGAAAGCAATGTTAGTATATTTAAAATATATTGGTTTTATGCTGATTTATTCTAAATCTTGTTTAAAAGCTCAGACTGACTTTTCATGCTCTCACATTGTGTAAGGCTCCCTAAATTACAGTCTCTTGCAGCATTAATTGGAACGTATGTGGCTGTCTGTGAATTCATTTTGGGCTCTCAGGAGATGGAGGTCATGCCATATCTCATAAGAAAGGCAATTTATGCCAAATTTGTAATAAAGTTTCAGATTAAACATGTGATAGTTTGATAGCTTGAACACATGTTGTACCCCTTTCCTTAACAGGCGAGCTCACTTGCATGCTGATAGGTACCACGGCTAGGAAAAGTCTTCTCATTATTAAGCTTTATTTTACAACTCTGCTTACTGAAAAACTATTCTTTATTCACATTATATTCCTCCTAGAAAATGCAAATGTACTCACACATTCCCAAGGCAAATATCAAACAGACACAGGAGCAAAGCCTTTCCATCATCGTTATATTCCTGTCCTGAACAGATGTGGATTAGTGACGCCTTATTGCCAAGATCACAATCTGTACTGAAATAAATTGATGTTACTCTGAAACTCACCATGTACTTTAATTTGTTATTTCCTAAGTTCTTCCAGCAACTGTGGAAGAATAAAAACAAGATAATAAAGTCTGCAGCTGATAGCGAATACTTTGGGATTCCATTCCAAAGTTTTTGAGCTTTCTAATATTCAACAGTTGTCCCTTGGGCTACTTTATTATATAAAATTTATAATACAAACTTTATCATGACATCTAGGATTATAGTTATTCTTACTGTAGAGTTATTTTAATTAGTAACTTTTAAACCACTTTTACCAATAGACAAGAAGTTCCATCATTCTCACATTAACAAAGTCGATTTTGGAAGCTTTTAACACTGTACGATAAAGAATAGAATAGAAGGCTTCAGAGAGACATTAGAGTAACCTTCCAGTACCTAAAGGAGGCTAAAAGAAAGCTGGACAGGAACATTTTAAAAGGACATGTAGAGATAGGACAAGTGTGAATGGCTTTAAACTGAAAGCGGGTAGATTTAAATCAGATAGTAGGAATTCTTCCCTGTGAGGGTGATGAGGCCCTGGCACAGGGTGCCCAGAGAAGCTGAGGCTGCCCCATACCTGCCAGTGTTCAGGGCCAGATTGGACAAGGCTTGTATCAACCTGGTCTAGTGGAAGGTGGCCTTGCCTATGGCAGGGGCTTGGAACTGTATGAGCTTGAAGTTTTCTCAAAATGGAAAGGTGAACAAGGTGAATTTTTGAGGTTGTTTCTGTACTTACTTGGCTACATTCTCATCTTAAAATGATCAATTTAAGAAACCGATAATTTGGAGGGGAGATGATTGGCTTAAGGTCATTGGCAGGAAAACTGTTTCCAGTTAAAAGCTGGGAAAATCACCCAAATCTGTCCCTACTCCATCCTTTTTTTTTCATGGATGTCTATTTAAACTATGGCTCTATCCAAATTTAGATTTAAAGAAAGCAGAAGAATTAATTCTGTGGAACATAAACCAGTCATAGGAAAGGAACATGAAATCTATCTGTAAGTATCCTTTACTCTGTCAGTTTTTAGTATACAGTGAGTATATAATGCTGGCTAAAACTGTGTGCTCGATATGAGAAGAACAAAGACAATAGCTATCATTGAGTTAAATATACCATTAAGTTAAGAAATAAGTTATGCCTGAGATTTACCATATTCTTTTACTGTGTTTTCATGATTCTTCAGCCTAACAAGTACTAGGGTATCAGTAAACAAGATCTTTATTATAGATGGGTGAAATTCCCAGAAGAAGGCCTGTGCTAGAAGTAGATTGGTTTCTGTCGAAATCTGGGGAATGCTTCTACTCTCATTAGCCTTTCCAGTCCATTTCATGTTTGCATAATGAAAGTTTGTGCTTACTTTGAGCCTGACTTTCTATTTTAATGAGTGGTTCTTACACCTATAGTCAAATTAGAGCAGTCACCAGAGCTTATTTTTGTAATAACAAAACAGCATTAATGCGTCTTGAGTTTTAGTTTGCTAAGTATTGTGTATAACTACAAATAATATGAATAACACAATCTTTAACCCCATTGCAACATGTCCCTGAATATTGGGAGTTTATTGAACTGTAAAATAATAATTGTGGCATATTCTGAATACATAAACATGAGCAGGGAATCTGGGAGGGAAATGAAGAAATTTTTTGAGAACTTGCCTTTAAAACATATAGTTTTAGATAAAGTGTATGAACCCTGATGAGTTTTTTTTCTCTGGAGTCACTGATATGTACCAACATTAATTGTTTGTATCCATATATTAAAGATAAATTTAGGCCTGTTTCCTACCTGAAGATAGAGAAACTGTCGTGATGCTAATTAAGAGAAAGGCTGCAAAATTTAAACACTAGAATTTGCTACAAAGACAACAAAAAAATAAATCTGATAAATATGCATAGTAATTTGAAAACTATAGGGCTGAACTGTTTCTGCTTTTACCAGAATATGTATTGAAGTAATAATTCTCATTTCTTTCCTGCTATTTCTGGTCTTCTTCAAAGTGGCCAGAGTTGCATGTTCTACTTGATTTACGGCAGTTTATGTTCTTGCAAGACATAAAGATCTTCAATGCTCTTGTAGAATTTGAATGAACTAAACTGAATTGACTTGTAAATGGAAGCAGGATTTCTCAAAACCTAGAAAACTCAGAAAATCTGCAGATGTTTAGTTTAAAATTACAGAACATTCATTTCGCATCCTGTGCCATAAAAATGGTCCCGGGATGTATGGCTTTCCAGGGACACCTGTGAGCAATGCAAATGAGGATGCCGACTGACAGCCCTGAAATTCATCCATGGAGCAGCAGGGAGGTGGCAGCAGGCAGTGTCTGCAAAGCTGCTCGCAGTGAGGCTGCTGCACAGCTCTGATGAACATCTCACTTCCAGATCTGGCCAGTACTCCCTCTTTTAAAGCAGGCAGATAGTTTGAATGGAAACTTTGAGCACACTGCTCAGTAACTGGGAGAGCACAAAGCTTGTATGCTCTTTCTCACCTGCAATTCAAACAGGGAGGCATTTCTGGCACAGAGGCTGCTATTCTTTTTCAGGGACTGTAGCGATAGGACAAGGGGTGATGGGTTCAAACTGAAACAAGCGAAGTTTAGGTTAGATGTAAGGAAGAAGTTCTTTACTGTGAGAGTAGTGAGGCACTGGAACAGGTAAGTGTTAAATGCTCCATCCCTGGCAGTGTTCAAGGTTAGGCAGAGCCTTGGGTGACATGGTTTAGTGTGAGGTGTCCCTGCCTATGGCAGGGGGTTGGAACCTGATGATCTTATGGTCCTTTCTAACCCAGACCATTCTATGATTCTAGGATTCCGTACAGATAATCTCTTGTATCCTTGGGTAATGAGACCTGCCTGCAACTGACGTATTGTAGTAATACAGTCTGGAAAAGACAACTGCCAAAATGCAGCTACTAAAAAATTTAGTTGGAGAATTTCTTCCTTTATTAGTACTCAAAAAATCAAAACAATAAGAGATTGCTACCAAACCACTCTTAAGAAGTTAATGTAAGGGTAGTTATCCTGAAGTTAATGTAAGCGTAGTTATCCTTAAGTTAATCTTAACTATTAAAGAGATAAATTAATAAGCATTCTTTACTGTTTCTTATTATTCATGCACTGTTACGTACCAAAACTTTGTACCTGTTCCCTGTCACACATTTGAAAAAGCAGGCAAAAAGGATGCTTAAATCTTCAGTGATGAGCTCTTCTGGAGTCCTAACATACAACACTATGCGGTCTTACTCTTGATAAGCATCCTGCCCATGGCATGGGGGTTGGAACCAGATGATCTTAAGGTCCTTTCCAACCAAAACCATTGCAGGATTCTATGACATGTGCTTTGTGGTGGGTGTTTTGTGTTGACCTCAACTGCCCAGCTCAGGGATATCTTTGGTGCACTTTCCCATGGCCCAGCCACATCCTGATGAAAAACCTGTGGGACGGAGAAGAACAAAAAGAGGAGAAACTGGCTTGCATCGTCCATGTAGCCACCATGCCAACTGGAGGTCACCAACTACACAGTAAGCCGCAGGATGTGAGGGGCACTTCTGAGCCTCACCCTTCATACCAAGACATTTTGCATCCCTGCTTTCCTTCTCTGCCTCCCAATGAAGTTTCCTGCCTCTGCAGAACAAATACGATTGTGTTAAATTTCCTTTTGTGATAGGTCAGTCCTGTTGTGCAGGAAAATCATCTGAGATCTTATTACCCATACTGATAAAAACCAGCGCTGCTCAGGAAGAATATAATACACCTGGATATACTCAGATCTCTCATCGAACACTAATTTTGTTGAGATCTTTAAACATCCATCAACCAATTGCTTTTGGTCACTTGGTACATTTTTTCCTATAATTCTAGCATGTAATTCCTTAACTGTATTTTAAAGGGAAGGAAAGGGAGGGGAAAAGGTGGAGTCTGGTACTTCAGAAACTGATCTGTGCAAAATTACTATCGTTATTTTCAGACTGGAAATGGAATAGATGATGCAGTACAGTCTCAATTTTTTGAGTTTTGTTTTGTTTCTAATGTTAGTTAACTTATTTTTAACTTTCAGTTTCTTGCTGAGACAATGCAGCAAATGCTGAATTTTATATTAGGAGTATAAGATTACAGAAATTAACTCGAAGTTTGATTTCACATTAATTATAAAGGATTAGTGGGAATCACATCCATTTTAATGTATTTCCAAAAGAAACATTGCCAAACTGAGAAATATAATTGAAGAAATGTGGTGGGACCTGTGGGAGTACTGGAGAGCATGCAACTACTTCAGAAATTATTGCATCAAATAAATTAAAGTCCAATAAATAAAGGCTGAGGCAGGTGCTGAGTTGCTTTTATATAGAGGAGTTGTCAGTGCATATGAATGCTTCTCCTTTGTTGTCAAGCAACTTTGAAATTCCACCTTTTCCTACTTCTCCAGTTTATAAACCACAATGTTTTAACCCTCAGCAAATGCTATAAAAATCATTGTATTTTTACTCCCTCTCTGTAATGAACATAACTATGATGAATGAATATGAGAAGACAATGATTGTTATATTGATATGATCTTCTAGGCCTTTTGTAGGAGTATATTATTTACAGAATATGTTATTTTGGAAATGCCACTAAAATCTGTCCTCTTATAGAACCACAGGGTTGCGCTTTGTGCTTATCATCATACAAATGTTTATGAAGATGTAATACAGCCTGGGTAGCATTTCCAGGTATACAAGTGTCTGCAAGATATCATCTTGGTCTTTTTCCTAATCAGACTGAACAATGAACATTAAGACAATGCTGGCCATTGCCTTCAGTAAAGCTTTCATTACAGAATACCCTGGCAAGGTCTCTTCCTTTTCATGGCTATTACACTTTACAGGACATACATCCTCTCACCTTCTCCCTCTGTATGACAGGAACATCCCGATGATGGAAGATTGATTCACCTTTTAAGATGAAAGATGGCCTGGCTCTATCTATGGCAGTAAATTACACAGAGCCAGAGAACATTGCTGGGCATGGATCTTGACCGTGGGATCTGTTTAGTCCTGCAAAATGCTTTGGGCCTTTAAGTTTTTGCTACGTAAAGCTTGC
>JBCJKH010046022.1:11910-58511 GCA_039877255.1 Loriculus beryllinus | reverse complement strand
AAAGGACCTTAAGATCATCCAGTTCCAACCCCCTGCCATGGGCAGGGACACCTCACACTAAACCATGGCACCCAAGGGTCTGTCCAACCTGGCCTTGAACACTGCCAGGGATGCAGCTTTTGTGTGTGCCTGCTTGTGTATGTAACAACTGTTTTCCTTCCCCTGACCATGTAAGTTGTCCTTTTTACATCACCATATGTCAGAAACAACATGCACTGAACACCCTTTTTCCCACCCTGCACTACCACAGATACGAGGCAACAAAAGATGATGATGAAAGATAAGGAGCACAAACACAGTGAATATGACACATCTGTCACATATTTCCATGACTCCAGCAGCTGCTCCCACCTGACACTGCCAGCTCAACTTGCCCACAGCCCATCCCCAGGCACACAACTGATCCACAGACCAGCACAAAGTGAACAGCCCATCCATCACCCATCCGACCCAAGCTTCTCCATCTTCCTAAGGCTCTTTCTTCAGTCTGACACCAGCTGACAACAGGTTCAATATGACAATACCCAGAACCAGAGCACTGATGTCTAACTGCCCACATCAAGAGCAGTTTTATACCTGACAGCACAAGCATGAAGGACAACGCTTCCACTCACTGTTCTCATACAGAACAGTCCACACAATCCCTTTGTTAAGCAAGAAACAAAGGCATCAACTCCTGGGGACCACAAATGAACGGAAGAGATGACAGGGAGTGAAAATGAGAACCAAAAGAGGGAGTCTGGGGGAGCGAATGCAAAGGAAAAGAGACAGCAGGAGACTGAGAAAGCCTGATGCAATGATGCAGGACACAGAAGCAACAGGGAGGCCCAGCTAGGTGGATGTTACTCACAGTTCATGTTGATCTGCTGGGAGAGCTCTATTAGCTCCATCTCAGTAGGCATGTAGCCCATGGTTCGCATGCAGTTCCCCAGGTCCCTGCAGTTAATAAATCCATCCTTGTCTTTATCAAACTCCTTAAAGGCTTCTCTTAATTCTGTGAGAGTAGATCCAGAAAGAACAATATTGTCAGTGACAGCTTGAAATAACTTTTCCAAGAAACCTCCCCAGAATCAGCAGCACTTTATGAGGCCAGACTCCCTAAGATAGTCCCTATGTTCCCTTTGCAGACCTCCCTGTAAAGACTAGTGACTGGAGCAATGCTAAACTCCTGTACCAGCAGCACTGCCGACCCACTCCTTACAGGAAAGCTTGCTTGGACTACAAGTGTCACAAATTGATCATTACGAAACTGCACTCCCTAAAGAAACTGAAACTAGTGAGTTTTCCCAACTTCTACCCCTGCACGATATTATATAGCCCTCACAGTAGGGATTAGTAGATAAAACAGCTTCCCTGGAGTCGTATACTATTGTATCACACTCTACAACACTTTCTGTGGGAGCTGGGGTGCACAGCAGTTCTCTGACAGCCAATATCCCATTACTTTACTTATCCTCCCACCCTGAAGAAGCTGGAATGGATGCAAATTCCTTCACAGCCACCACTCTCGTCGTTTTCTTTTGCTGGGGTTTCCAGGAATTATTCCAGTAATCATCTCCCTCGATTTGCCCCAACTTATTTTACCCATGGGGGCCAAGCTGGAAGGGCCTGGCAGTAGGAGCAGGTTTTCCCTGGGCAGGGAGAAAGGTGGCACAGAAGAAGCGACAAATTTTACCTTCAATTTCTTCCGGACGCAGTTCTCTATCCTGCAAGACAAGAAAATATTATGTTAAAGCTGTTTGCTTGCCAAACACACAGTTTAAGAACAGCACTTACGGGTGCAAACAGTTCTGGGACAAGCCAGAAAGTGAGAGAAGAAACAAGAAGGTGATGACATGTTTAATACCATCTACCTGCTAAGGCTCCCCAGCTCTCCTCCCCAAAGGCAGGGGTGTTATCCTGAACACTTTCCTGTGGAAGCCGCTCTCCCTCTCATCTGCTGACAGGGGGATGTCAGGTGCTTCCCCAAAACAGAAGAGACCAGGGCCAGCACAGCAATACATGTGACCTCCCTACCTGATGGTACTATGAGCACCTTCATGAAGCTCCTATGTCATTCCCCAGTACAAAGTCCTGGAGCAGACACTGTCCCTGCAGCAGTTATGATCTCTTCTAGAGCTCTGAATGTATTTCCTACTGCAGCTCCTGCTGACAGAGCCAGATCAAAACAGCCAGAAGCAGTTTCTGTAACCAGCAGGTCTATACAATTGTCTGCTTGGATCACTGCTTGACACCTGTCCTTCTGGCATGACAGCAACAGCCACAAGCTCTCTTTCAGCCCACATCCCAGAGCCATCTCCTACAGTTAATCCCCACAAAAAGGTAGGAACTTCTCCTTTCCCCCAACCTCAACTCCATATACAAGCGCATGAACCCAAACACACGACATATACATCATCAAGGTCATCTACAAACAAAACAGGACAAGGATTCACCATGTTCAGGAAACACTGCAACTTCAAACATCCAATCTGAATTTCTTGGAAGAAGGGGAAGGATATAAAAGAGTATAGGAAAATTCCAACACTGCACCAGGAAGAAGAGATGAGCATGGAAATGCACTGCTTTCTGGTTTAAATGCCCTTTCTAATTCCTTTCATGGCTCCCAGGCAAATCCAAAACATCTGAGAATTTGGAAACACAAAAACACGATCTCTTTTGTCGTCTCACTCTTGGCTTTTCCCCTTAACCATGGGGAGTTTCTCCTTGCCTTCCAGGTGTCCTCCAGCCTCACCACATGTCCCTGGAGACGGTGCCTTTGATCAGCTTGAGGATGATCCTTTGTTATTTAACCACAGGCTCCTCTGGAAACTAATGGCAGCTGCTCAGAGTGCATAGCAAACTAGGACACACACTGGTTTACGTCTGTGCAGAAGTGGGCTGTGCCAGAGAAATGACCAGCTTGCCACTCATAACCTTCCCAGAGGCATCTCTGTGCTGGATGGAACTGTTGGAGCGCACTGGCTCTGCCATTTCATCCTTCACAGAACTGGTATTTTCAAACATGTCATCCCATTTGTTCTGTTTTCATCAACAGCAAAGAATAAAACAATTCAAACTCCTCAGCCCGGATGCAGGAGGCATTATTGCCCTCCTGCCTTAGACAAACAGCAGATGACAACCACGGATGATCAGTACCAACACCTTGTGCACCTCATTGCAGAGCGTGCGGACGTCAATCCCTGGGGATCCCGCTGTGTGCCGACAGCTCGGCGCGGCAGCAGATGCAGGGTATGATTGCCACGGTGCAAAGGGTGCCCTGATGCACCCACAGGGCCTGTGGTCTTGTGAAAGTGGCTGGGGTAGGACCCAGGCCTTCCTCTAGCACAGTCACCACAAGAGCATCGTCCTCCTCACTCACTGAAGACCACACTGTAACCGACACAAGTGACACATGCCGGAAGTTGGGGCTTCAGCACCAGCTCTAATTCTGCACATCAAGGCATTTGTGTTTGCAGGGCGCTCAGCATATCTTTGCACATGCAGATTGTAGCATCAGAGAGCCACAGACTGCAAATGCAAAAGGAGGGGGAGGGCTTACGTCCCTCCAAAAATCTGACTCAAGCGATAACTAACGTCATGAAGAGGTTTTCTGTTTTAAATTTGAAAGAAGAGCCCCTAAAATGATAAAGGAGGAAAATTGCTTGGGAAGAAATGGGCTGAATCACTCTACAGCTTTTGGAGAACATATGGAAAGAGGAATAAAACTCTTCAGAGTTTAGATCCTAGATATGAGCAGAGGTGACCCTTAGAGAGTACGTTATACATAATGGTTTTACCCTCATTTATTTTCTTTTCTATGCACAATAAATCCTGTTGGTTTAGAGAGTAAGTAAAAGTAAAGCTCTTTATCAGATGCACTTATTCTACATCAGGGTAGTTACAGACATCACTAATCCTATTTTGGAGGCTTCTTAGGGCACTGTGAGTTTCCACAGCCTAAGCAGGATGGATACCTGTCCAGCTGTGAGCCTCCCACTAGACAGCTGGACCTATCTCCTATACCAAGTGGCTCTGTGCATGCCAGCAAATGTGCTTGTGTGAGAATACTGTTTTGTGTTCTAGTGAAGTGGCACAAGGAATATGGGATCACTCAGTGACTGAAGGTGAGGAAGAACAAAAGCCCTTCTACCAATAATGACAAATAACGACTACTTTTTGTGTACCTGGTTGAAGAAGGTGTTTCAGAAATAAAGCCCAAGGTACCCCATAAAGCTCTAGATAACCATACCAATGCACAAGTAAGACAGAGATTTCTTACAGAGGCAAGAAAGCTCTGACTCTCAGGTAACTGGGGTGAGCTTTGTTTCACTACAGGAACATGGAATGCACCAGGTGAATATCTAACAATGCACATATTCATTCATACATATCCAGAAAAACTGTGCTAATCATACATTTTTCTATGTCTTTAAACTCATGCTAATGTAGGAATTAAATGTTTATGTAAAAAGTATGGTTTACTTCTTGTAAAGGTATAGTACTGAGGTGCGTATCTATGTATATTTAACATGTCCAAGTGCATATATTTGAATTTATATACGAACACATATTTGTATTGTTTGGATATAATTGCATTCATATGTACACATAGTTACAAACAGGTGGGACTGAATGGACAGATGTGGTTTTTCTATCTGTGTGTGTATATGGGTAATAGCTCCTGTTAGTCTAAGCACTATCTGCAACTATAAGGACAGACTGATGTTCTTTGGTTTATCTGGCTGGGGTTGCTGCAGTGTCAGGCTGGGTATGATAGTGTGTAAGAGATAAGCATTTGGGTATCTATGAGGAGGCAGATGCATGCTTATTCCTGCTGGTACTGGTGTGCTCACTGTAAGCTGATAGGAACAGTATCAAATATGGACAGCTTGTTCCCAGTACGGATGCTCTGATTTGCATTTAAGTGGCTATTTAGGTCTTAAATGCCAATCTGAGCCTCTTGGAATGAAATGTGGATGTCTTGCTGGAATAGCAGCTTGGAACAGCGGACTCCTCCTGAGTCCATGTGATTATGTAAGTCCTGAAGTCCTAAGTCCTTCTCCTGAGTCCACATGATTATGCCTACTTGAGTGTAAGCTTGGATCTAACTTCCATAGCTGCATTCTTAGAATCCTGCTTTCTTGGTGCTTAAGCACAGGGGGGTATCTCTGCACATCCTTCAACTTAGACATTTGCCTGTGATTGTATCTGCACTTGGAGCTGGAGCCGGGATGCCCAAGACCCAGGGCTGGGGGTTACAGAGCTCCAAAGAGATGGAGCATGTGGGCAGCTCCGCATTCCCCGCTCACATCCACATTGGCTTTGTGCACGTCTCGCCCGGCTGGGTGTAACTTACGTACAGGCTGCCTGTTTTCTGCGAAGCCCTTCCTCAGGAAGATGCATGCCGGCCCCAGCAGGTTGTGCATGACGGCGCAGTTCTGGGCCAGCACCATGAGCGGACCCTGGTACTCGCAAGCCGACGGCCCCTCTTCACTCGTCTGGACAGCCTTATAGCACGTCTTCTCCTCATGACGGATCTTCCCAGCCAACAAGCAGCAAGCAAACAACACAACAGAGGATGTTACCTCCCCATCTCGCCCAGCCCTTCCTCTGAAGTTCTATTGAACCGCCTCGCAGAGACATTATTGCTAAATTTCCTTCATCTGGTCCACACTGCGTCCCCCCCACCGCTCTCTGAGGCTTTGTACAGAAGCAGTAAGTCCAGGAGTTCACTTCCAAAAGCTGATAGAAGTACAAGCAACCAGGAGAATTTCGCTTTGAAACGACATCAAACTCTCAGCGCTGCTCACATCTACCCAGACACAGCCAAAAGGGCCGTGCTCCCACTGTCAGTCCCAGCATTAACAATCCCTTGAATGAGCTGCAAAGGACAAGCACAGCCCAACCTAACAGTACGTGTGCCAGTCTGTGCCCAGGGCGAAGCTGTTGGCAGAGCCATGTCAGCAAGGGCACCCCCAGGAGACCAGGCAGAGCCTGCACAAAGGCACTGCACGAGGCTCCACATCCCATTCCAGCCACACAGCATCACACGCTTTGTAATGTTATTAGAAGGCCATTTACAGCATCAGGTGGCTCTGCCAACTGCAGGGTCACTTCTAATTAGTTACATCCTTGGGGTCTCAGGCACTTACTGCACTGGCCTCTTCTAATCACTGACAGTCCCAGAGTGGAGATCAGGCACGGGCACCACATTTTTGTCTGTTTGCATCTGCACACGTCCTGCTAAGCTGTGGCTCCAGAACAGCACTGGATTTTATAAGGAGGCACTGCTTTCCTTTTATAGAAATGCATTTCCCTGGCTCTGCAAGAAAACTCTTATCCTGATATTCCCATGCAGCTATAAAAAGCCAGCACAACCCACAGGACCCTTGGTTTTATAGAATAAACATTAATCACACATCAGATTCCTCTTCAGGAATGATTCTACTTCTACAGACCGTGCTCCCAGGGGTGATCAGAGAAGCTCTGTCAATTGTCATTGTCTCTATTAACCCTTTCCTTAAAGCCTGAGGTGCCTTTTCAGGCTAAAAGACCAAATATACACGCATGCCCCATTCACACTTGTCCAAGTCTATTGTATCTACTTGCTGCATCTGCCATGTGCTATTACATTGCACACATGGTTTGGAGTTTGCCTTTTTGTACAGTCTTATACCAATCTGCTCATGTATAATGTCATGTGAATATCAAGCATCAAAACAAAAACAACTCAAAAAGCAAGCCATGGAGAAAGAAAATGATGAAGCAGGAGAGCAGTTTCATTGCAGTCACGGATGAGGAAGGAATCTGCCTCTGATTAAACCTGACACATAGGACACTTGTCCTTAAAAACCTGAAAGATGAGCATCCGTCCACAAATGGCATGTTACCAGCTCAGCTAAATGTCAAGACATCTGTGTTGAACTGCACAGCTTGGTGCTATCAGTGCAATGTATTTTCAAAATTATCAGCTTTATTTCCTGGTACATTTTTCAGTTTAATACACCAAATACTATGAATCACTTAAAACAGTCCGCATCAATTCTGTATTTAACTCTAGTGAAGCCACGTGAAAGACTGAAGACCCCACAGCCCCTGATGCTTGTTTGCTGGCCTTTCCAGTCAACAGAGTTTCTTACCAAGCCACAGGGCAGCACTACATAACAGTCATCCCATTACTTTCCTGTGTGGAAAGAGAATGCCAGCTGACGAAGCAGTTGCCAAGAGCCACCAAGGATCCTGACTAGACATCCCACCGCAGCACCAGGACAAGGCGCTTGGCTCAGCGAGAGCCCAGTGGGGGCTGCTGCGGGCAGGATTTGTGGCATTTGATGCTTCCTCTGCCATCAGCACCCCCTGGTTTCTCCTGCAAGTATCCCCTCAAGTTCCTTCCACCACGTTCCTCCTACAGCCCGGCAGAGCCACAAAGGGAGCTGTGATACAGGCACAGGGCAAAGCAACGTCAGCTGCCCATTACAGGGGAAACAGCAACATGCATGACAAGGAAAATGCAAGGACAGAACTGGGAAGCCCAGGCTTTCCCTGCCCTTTCCCTGAGCAAAGGGCCACTACCCTTCCTAGCAGAGTCCAGTCCTTGGCTGTGTCAGACTGGCAGACTGCAGAGAGGGAAGAGAACAGGTTGATTTAGAGATGGCTGCGGTGGTAGTGATGGGTGGCAAAGTGAGAGACCTGGGTGCCAAAGCTTTTCCTTTCTGCACAACAGGGCTCGTTTCATTTTCCTGCCTGTGTGTCAGAGGGACTTCACAGAGCAGCAAGCCCAAAGGGGCTTCATCCTGACAGCAGTGCCTTCCAGAGGGAAGGGCAGCCAGGCTGGCTGCTGCCATCACCAGGGGGACACTGAGCACTGCCACCCGAACTGGCATGGTACCCCCATGCCAGCCAGCCCCAGACCAAGCCAGCCAGTGCCAGGGAGTGACTCCCATACTTCAGGCTGAAGCTATGTATTCAAGAGATAAGTCTGTAACTCAAAAGCAGCTTTCACACACATGGCTACAGTCCCTCCTCTTTACCATTTCATTAAAATGAGTTTGCTCAAGCTAAAATCTGAGAAAAAAGACTGGGATTACAAACCAGCCAAGTGAAGTTGTGAAATGTTAACCCAAACTATTCTAGAATTCTACGTTAAGACAGATCTGCAAAGTCTCCGGTATAATCATGTGTTGTGATCACAAGAACGGCAGGGACCCAGGACCTGTGGGGATGAGTGCCTGAGGCCTTAATACATGGCTAGCTGGAGTAATGTCTGAGAAATACTCTTAATTCAGCTCTGCAACTTTCTCTCTGTGGTCCTGCCATCCCAGGCCTTCTAACTAGGCACAGCGTGTGTTATTTGAAGCAGCTTTTAGGAATAAAGCATAAATTACCTAAAAGACTGACGGCAGAGCTCATACGTTCTTGAATCCATTTGGATTCAAGCAGTCTGGCCACACGTCATTCTTTAATTGCAGTCGCCTTGATCATGTTGAGCACAGCTGCAGCCAACGCCTTTTATTGCGAGTTGGAGGCATCCTACAAGCAACCAAATTGGGTTTTCATATGTGCAACATTTGGGTGAATTTCAACTACTTCTGCCTCTCCCTGAAGGTCACCCTGACTTAGGGAATGGTCTCAGCACTGCCTCACTGTATGGTGATGATCCCCATCCTGTGTATCCCAGCTCCCTCACAGCAGCACTGTGCTATCAGTGGCTTTGTTCACAGCAGCTAAGGTAAAAGCAAACTATACAGAAGAGGCAAATCTCTGACCAAAAGAAACTCTCTGTTAGGGAGGTTCTCCACCCAAGAGCTCCCCCTCAGAGGGACTTTCCCAGGTGGCAAGGTCTCCCTGATGGCAGTGGCACTTCATTGTCAGCAAGGTCTCAAGAGCCCTCCTCAGTGCTCTTCATTGCAATACTTAGGATGCTTAACATAACTTTTTCATTTACAAGGAGTGACGTGCACAGCTTCTTGCTGAGTTGTTAGATCTGCAGCAGCAGTAAGTGAGAACAGCGTGGCTGACAGGTACACGGTGCTTCAAGACCTTTATCAGTGAAACAAGAAATTTTTCCAGGACACGTCATTCCAATTTCACTCTACTCCCTAACAGCAGCATCGTTCCTGAATCTAATTTGTCCTGGGATCACTGCAAAACCTCAGCACAGAGCAGACCATGGTTGAAGCCTAACAGATACACATGGCAGCTTGCAGATGAACTCCAGCTGGGCCCAAGCATGTGGACACATGGGCTGTGCTGATGTGCAACATGACGCAAGCACATGCAACCAGGGCCCAGTGCATCTACTCACAAACAAAGGCATGGACAAACAGATCACAGAGAAAAACATGCTTTTGTACCCAAACACATACCAACAAAACCAGACGTGTGCATATGCAAGGATGGATACATAAAATGCATGTATGCCTACATACAGATGTCGGTAAGGACATCCACCAGCAGGTACACACACAGAATGCCGTACAAGGAGGGATCTGTATATGACCCTATACACTCACAACAAACCCTGCTCACACACCTCAGGATGTGTACATAGAGACAGAGAGTGCTAAGGACACACATGTACTTCAGATGGGCTCATTAGGTGTGTGTACTCTTACACACCAACGGAATACATACATGCACCCATTCCCATGTACACGAAGAGATGTCCCTACAGGAGTGACACACAACTAGACTCATGCTAACACCTTCCAACTGAAGCACATGCACACAAACTCACGCATACACACATACATTAAGATGTCCCTACAGAAGACGTGTGGCAGCATACTATGGACATCGACAAGCACAAGCTTGCACGTACCCAGAGGACTGCTATGTACACACACACAGCGGGAGACAAGTCTACTCCTGTGCATGCATACCCACACATTGATTTACACACGTTATGGCTTTAATGGCTGCTCTTGCACGAGCAGCTCTTACAAAAAAAAGTCTGGTGAAAAGAGCTGAACCCTTCGCACACACTTCTATGTCTCTGCCACCTCCCATTCCCTTCTGCCCATCCCAAGAAGCAGGGTTGGAAACACACAACGCACTTTGATTCAGGGAACATACCTTTTTAGAGAGGTTTCTCAGTGGAGACTTCACACAGTTGCCCATAATATGTTGAGTCTGCCTTTCCGGTGGACTTGGTTATAAAGGAACTGAAGCAACTGATCCCATTAAAGGTATTCCTTGGGAGCAAAGCAAGAAAGGCAGTGCCAGGCAAATCCAAACAGCTACTGGCTGCTGGGGCTTCCCTCTTCAGGGAGCTTTTTCTCTCTCTGCCTCTCTCTGTGTTTTTACTTTATGTTCACTTTCTTGAAGAGATGAAGCAGGAAGGAGAGGGAGGGGAGAGAAACAGACAGAAAGAGAGGGAGAGAGAGAGAGTGAGAAGGGGAGAGAGAGGGAGGCGGGTGTATAATCTACATCAGATTAATGTTCAAATCCCTCCCACCCCCCTCAATCTCCAGGCAAGATTGTTTCACTCATGGGAGAGGGCTGATTCAGGGGGAATTAGAAGAGAGACGCACAGCAAGAAACGATTTCAGTGATGAGTTCAGTGAATCCAGCTACTTTGGGCGCACAGAGCCTCTGAACATCGCATCCCTAGCCTCCCCCCTTCTAACTCCTCTTGGCTTTTCAATCACTAGAGAGCGCGGCTGGCCAGAAGGCAATCCACTTAGGGGCTTGGAGCAGAGTCCAGAGCTGGTTTGGAGCAGAAATGGACCATTTATCTGGGTGGGACCTGTTTCAGCTTATAAATAGCAGAAGTCTCTCATTCTTTTCCTGCCACGGAGGAAGCAAGCCTGGAGGCAGCAGTCCGGGGGCCCTACAACACTCAGCCCCAGGCTAGTAGCGTTTAACCACAAGGGAGAGACCTTGAGCCAGCCTTGCGGTAAAGTTTTTCCAGCTCTCTGGAAGTAATAGTCGGCTGGCAGTTTACCTCCACAAATCTGCCAACGAGGGGCTCACAGCTGAGTCCTAAATCTGAGCAGCCCTAGGCTGGATAATGTGAAGTAAAGAATTTGGATGTCATATCCATCTGTTCCATTGCCAAGCACCCAAGTCCCAGAGGCACACCAAGGCTAAGAGGCTCATTAAGCTACAGCCAGCTCCTAACTCTGGACTTAGGCCTGCTGTGGTAACAGAATAACCTCTGAAAGAAAAGAGATGAGTCCCCGGTACACTTTCCTCTGATCTCAGGCTGAACATAAAAGCATTCAGTCTGAAAAGAGATTTAAATGCATTAAAAGCTCACCATCACACCCAGGCAACAGGATTTGAACAGGATGGTGAATGCACCCTTACCTAGGAAGCTACAACAGCTGCAGCTCCAGAATGGTAAGAAGCCGTGGCACAAAGAGCTACATCCTTCAAGACCTGTGAAGACCAAAGTGACACTGATGCTACACCATGTCTATGCAGCAGGCTGGTTGGACGCAGGTGTTCAGCTGAAAGACTTGACAACTTTCTTTGGGAGTGTGGTTCCAAACAAAAGGCTTTACAAAGACCCAACCCATGGACTGAGTACTTGGCACCACAGGCTTTTTGTGCAGAAGCCAAGGACTCGCTCTCCTGGCAGCTAAGGACAGAGAAGAATGACCTGCCAATGTCACAACAAAGCAGGGATATCCCTGCTTCCATTCTGATGGTGCTGTGGCAAATTAAGAACGATTGTAAGTTGAATCGACAGCTTCTTGAGAGCTTAGAGGCTTCTTCCACCTGAGGGGATGAGTTTAGGAGTCCAACCATGACAAGAGTCAACAAATTATCCAGTTCCAGTCACAGCCATGCAGGACAGTGTTTCTTGTTCTTCCTTGTGTTAACCACTTCCCAGGTGTGAAGGCAGTGGAACAGCCTCCCCCCAGATTCCCTCAATGCCTTCTTCACTGCATGGCCTGGAAAGGACCCATACAAAGATCCACAGGCCCTCCAAAGAAAGAAGCTGCAGTAGCAGATACTGGAAGACACCTCTCGCACCAGGGCAGACTGAGAACAGGACAGAAGGGATGGGTGGGCTCTGGTCTGGAAGATCTCCATAGCAGAGCCCACCCATGGTGGGCTGGAAAGCAAAATTGCTCCTGAGCTGGGCCTGTCTCCTGCTGTCACAGCTTGAAGACCCCTGATGCTGAGGAAATGTACAGTCACTCTCTGGGGGCTGGGCCAGCCATGGGCCTCTCAGCAGGGGACACTGCATGAGGATGCTGAAACTCTCAGCTCTTCTCAAGACTGCCTTCTTTAGCTCTATTTCTCCTTCCCCTCTCGAAGCAGATAGTGGGAGGCTGATCTACCCTTGGCCAAAGAGCTGGTAGTTAATAATGTTCTCTGTCAGCTGGAGCCATTCCCCAGGCTCCTTGTTTATTGATGAAATGCTTGTCTCCCTTGAGCAGAAGCTGCCACACAGCAAGTGAGGCGCTTGGGCTCCTTCCCGACACAAACGACTCCAATTCCAGAGCAGAGAGGAGAGAGAACTGCCTCCCTGCTGCTAATGAATCTCCTCCTGACAGGCAGTGTGGAGGCCAGGAATGCCCTGCAATTGAGAAGTGCCCATCTCCTGCATCCTCCCAGACAGAAAGAGCGGCGCAACGGAGTCAGGCATCTCCTGCCAGCAGAATCCATCACAGCCCCCCGACTACCATGGACAGCTTTGGAAGACAACCACTGAGCGTGTCTTACACAGGCTCTAAAAGTCTCCCAACAAAAGCTGAGATGGTCATCCTCTAAATACTCGCTCGTACCAGAGCATTCAGAGCCAGCCACCATGGCATGCTGCTGTGTCTGCCTGCTCTCCTGCTTTTCTTCCTTGCAGTTGCAGGCAGCTGTGTGAAATGCACAGGTCAGAGTGAGAGGGCTGAGACCTCTGCCAGGCTTGGCAGGGAGTTTGCAGTACAGGAAGAGAAGAGGTGATGGAAGCCTGCTTGCACCATGTTTGCAGCACAGTCACAGTCCTTCAACTCTACAAGAACTCTGGCAGAGCTGCAAGGGGCTCAAAGGATGTGATTGTAAACAATATTCTTACCTCCTTATTTACTCTGGATCAATTGAGCAGCACATCACAATCCAGCAGACAGACCCTGCTGACCTTTGACGAGGAAAATCACTGTCTACTTTGGAATCTCGTTCCCATCACCACCACACGCAGCTTAGAGACAGGCAGGAAAGCAGAGTTGGCAGAAGGGTCATTAGAAGATTAGGTTAGAAGGAACATATTTTCTCCCTCCCTCCAACTGAGGCTGCTGTGAGAGAACAGGATGCTGAGAATAAGTGTGTCAAAAACATTTGTGTGTAGGTGCTGATCTGTGGGCATGCCTATATCTGGGGTAGTCAGTATGTGTGTGGGAGGGCTGCACATGCATGTATACTGGTTTTCCCACACTGTTCTTTGTGGCAATCACACTGTTCTCTTAAGGTCTGGGGCTCTGCTGTAAACTTTCTAAACACTGGCAGGAACTTTGTGAAATGTAACTCTTGCCTATGTGCCCGCATCCCCTCCTCTCCCCTGAGGTCCAAGGTGGAGAGCAGAGACCCCAGTGGATGTGGTCTGGCACAGAGCGAGGTCCCAGCTCACAGGAAAGAAGCATTTGGCACATGGACTGACCTGAGCATAGAGCAGGGAAGATGCTGGCATTGAACAAGTAGTAAGTTAGGTGGTTTAATATGTCTGGATTCTTTAAAAAGCAGCAATGCTGTGCTTTGGGCTGGCACCTTTGGCAGAAATGCTCATTTCATAAGAAAGTGTTGGATCCCACCACAGCTAATCACTTGGTAGCTGCCAGAAACTTTATCCAATGGCAGCAAATATCTGACAGCCACAACAGAAAGAGCAAAGGTAAATCCAAAACTTGGGATTGCTTATCAGAGGGGAGCTTTGCTCAGCAAACATTTTTCCAGTGGAAGTATGGATTTGTACAGGGGGGACTGTTCAGATGCCAGGCCTGTTTCTGTGCACAGTCTTTCACCTGCTGGAACACTGCATCAGATGGGTGTTCTCAACACAAAACAAACTGCAACAGGGCAACCTCAGTAGGTAGGAGGGTTAACCTCTGAGGGAGTACATCTTAAAGCAGGGAAAACTCATTCTTAGCATTTTCGCACTTAAGTCCATCACAGAATCAACCAGCTTGGAAAAGACATTTTACCTACGAGCCCGTTGCATGCTTCAAAGATTTAGTATTTGAAAATACATCACCTCATTTAAATCATCCTAACAGGACAAGAATTTTTGGTCTATTTTTTTCCTGTCACAGAATGAAGAGTGCATCTATTGATCGACAGCTTTCAAATCCGCTCCCAACCACCATTTAGCTGGTGGCTATAGATCGGTATTTTGCAAGAAACAACCTAGTCTGGTTTCCTGGATGACCTCAGCTGAGCCTAAGCATTTGGAATAGTTATCATCCTCCCATTGCCAGGGCTGTCGAGGGCCTCATTTCCAAGCTCCCCACTGCTGGAACATGCACTGGCACTTGGAACTTCTGCAACTGGCCTCCCCTACTGCTGCTGCACATCGAGTTGTATCTTCTAACCTTGAATGAACTTCAGGTGGTTCTGTATTCCAGACAGACAAGTACATGTCCATGTCACAGGGAGGCACCAGCAGGTACTGGTGGATGCAGGCCAGATCCTCATCTAGGGGGGAGGAATATTTCTGCAGAGTTTGGGAACTTTCTTTGCTGTCAGCTGTTCCAGGAAGAAAGTGTTGCTGACTCATGCTGTGCATAATATTCTCCTCCATTAGAGCAATTGGATCATATTCAATCACAAACAGAAAGGTTATTAAAAAGACCAATGCTATTTTCCATCTTGCTCAAGGTAACAAAGCCTGCACTGTCAACTTCTGTTTAGAACAGCTTTGCCTGTAATTAGCTAGTTTTATTCTGTGTTAGACGAAAAGAGATGGGAATGTGCCATCTGACACCATCCACGTAGATGCAGTCCACGCATTTTGCACTAGCCTGACTTCCAAGTCCCTGCACAGGAAATGTGTTGGCCAGAGCACAATGTGCTATGGATATTTTCTGCTTTCAAGATCATCAATGGGCTACAAAAAGACAAGTACAAGCTTGACAGCCCAGCATTGCTCTGACAATTTTCCATGTATACACAGTACAAAGATTGTTTAAAACAAACTTTACATGGTCCCTTCTTTTTGCTCAGGAATATGAGAACTGTGAATCACTCTCTGTCCATCTGGGACTACTGCAGGAGCAGCCAAGTGTGCCCTGGCTCCCTCACCTCTTCCCAAATAAAAGGGAGTCAGTATCTGGCGGGCACACTGAGGTGCTGCTGAAAGCATGGATGAGAGGAGACTTGGGAACCAATACTAATACTGATACTAATACTAGTACTGATACTAATACAAATACGCCAAACCAACCCTGCACCTTTAGAAGGAGCAAACTCTGTATCCCAGTACGAGCTCTCTGACTATCTCAACACAGCTGGTCACAAACTACCTAACCCCTTTTGGCATTATTTCAGCAGAACATAGAGGGGTTGCTGGCAGTTTTCTACTTCCTGCCTTCAACTGTTGTGACATGATGCTTCACAACATCACAAAGTTGCCTGTTCCCATCCAAGAACAGAGAATGTATTTTGTCTGTGTGGGATGAAGCAATGCTGTATATTCTTTCCAAAGATGCCTGCAAGGTGCAAGTTACTCCAGGGGAGGAATGGGTGGAAGAAATGTTAGAATATTGCTAATGACTTCGTTCACAGCTAGCACTGAATTCGTGTTCTTACGCTGGTGCAGAAAGCTACTGAAAAACTGGATATGACCATACAAGCTATGACAGCTGTTTTGTCTTTGTTTCTAAGCAGGGCATTTGATTGAGATTGGAGGATTACTCAAATTCATGGGCATTGCTGTTGCTCTCTAAGGTCACAGGAATGTCAGGGGATTATTGAAAGGGAGCCCAAAGTTAGCTAGGCGTCTTTTACTGGATGCACACCATATAGCTGCTTATTATTGGAAATCAATACCACTCATGGATTCATCAGGGAAAAACAGTTACTGAAGCTGGGATGCTACAAAGAACCACAGCTAATTCAGCTGACAAACCTGCAGCCCAGCCACTGTCTCTAAAGCAAAAGTCTTCTCTGACTCTTTGTTCGAACCCAATATGCACAAACCAAAAACCAAGGTGGTATAGGATGGAATATAGATGAAATGCATAGAGTAATTTAACTGATGATTAATTATTATTGAAATATTTTCTTCTCTGAAAAGATAAGTCGAATCTACCCAGGTGGTTCGTGTATTTCAGTGCATTAGATCATGCTGCTGTATATTTTATGAACGGAATATTTAATGACTGTTCTTTTAGCTCGGTTTTATTTTAATATCTTTCTATATCCTTTTAAACCAGATTTGTTTAAAAAGTAAATCACTGGCAAAGATTAGTGTTTGCTGGCAGACCCAGTGCAAGCAGAAAGCTTATCCATTGCCCCTCAGTGGTTCAGTACGGCTGGCTCACATCCCTCAAGCTCTTTATAAGCAATAAATGTGATACCTTTTTCTCCAGGCTGAGCAAGAGGGTAGTAGTTGAGCGGATGTGCCCAAGTGGAACAATGTTTTTCTGTCCATTACATATAGGAAACACAAGACGTACCTTGGAAGGTATGGTGGGTGTCAGCAGACAGAGATGTACATGCACAATCGATTGTTGTAAGCACAGGAGTGAGAGCATACACATGAACAGGGGAGGGTGCAAGCCCCCCAGCAACTTCAGCAGAGGCTGCAGGCACACAGGCTGTGTGTATACAGACAAGACACATATACAGACACTTTGCGTCAGGCTACATGCATGGACATGGCTATGGCAACGCACACAGGGATGGAAGCACTGAGGCTGTACAAGCCCCATACAGGTACCTGGACCCGTGTGAATACGTGCTTGGCAACGAGCGGGACCAGTGCTCTCCTACATCACGGCAAGCAGAGAGCTTTCCCCAGTTTAACACGCCGATCAGAGGCCAAGCCCCGGCGGGCCCGGGGCAGGCAGGCTGTGTGCTGATGCGGTCCCGCTGCCCGGGACAGAAGCCTCCCACTGTCCCAGCACCCTGCGGCAGACGGCGGCGCCCGAGGATGCCCTTCTCCCTCCACGCCCTCTGAGTACTCATAGGGGTCGGACTAAACCTTCGGAGATGCCGTCAAAGAGGAGGAAGGGTCGGGTCAGGGTTTGGTGTTTCTGCCTCCTAACCTGCGCACCCACGGTCCGCGCCAGCGCCAGGACTGCGCAACGGGATCAGCATCACTGCAGCAGTTGGTCACTGTCAGCCATGAGTCGTTTGTTCTCGCCAAATTACTGTGCCGGTGTAACACTGTAAATGAGGAACTGCTTTGCCACAAGCCGTGACATGCTGCTGCTTTACCTGCTTTACACCATGGTACAACACAACACACAGCTCCTGCAAACCCAGACCCTTCACCTTCACCTACACCATCGCCATCCCACAGCGCAACACCCGAAAGTTTCCATGGCTGGTGTCACCACTCCAGCACAGCCCAACGCACTGCAGCCTCCCCTGCTAATACACGGGGCAGCTGAGAGCTCCCTTTTCTGAGCCATTCATCACTTCCACTACTGAACCCTTGGCCAGAGCTCCCCGCTCTCTGCGAGTGGAGCTCCAAGCGTGTCCTAATGCAGCCGCTGCTCTTGGGCAAAACTCCCAAGCATCAGCTTGGAGTCAGAATCAGCTGCAGGTGAAGCCACTGGAAGGAACAAGGTCACCCTGCAGATGAGGAGACAAGAGGGGTGAGAAGCCAGACAAGGCACTTTTTCCCTACTCGCTTCTGGCTGGTTTAGAGGAGAATGTTCTTGACGCCTGCTTCCTGCACAGGCAATGCAGGGACACATCCTGCCCCAAAATAGGGACCATTTCTGTCATCCTGATTTACTGTAAGGTCCTGTTAAAACAGGGTATGAAGAACTTCAGCCCATGAGCAAAGAAAAATGGAGCAGGACAAGAAAAGGTAAATGATACAGGAAATGCAGCAAGATTCTTTCCCTATTTTAATGATAATGTGGAAGCTGATATTAAAGCAGGAATGGGAGACGGTGCAGATAGGAAAGGCTTTTAACTCCCTGTACAAATAGAAATACAAAAGCCCCTTTGGCCACAGTGCTAACAGCAGAAGCCTGTAAATATTTAATGATTCCCTACAGCATTGTTTGACCCCGATAATCCCCATAGGCAATTGACAGAAAACTGTTGGGGAATCACTCCACTGAAAAATTTAACAGTCAGGCAGGGTGTGAAAGCTAAACGGCTCTGAAAATGGCCAGGTCTCACATGGCAGGATCACTTGCAAGTTAATATTGCATAGCAAAGGCCCGGAAAAAGGTCTTCTTAAAGGCTTCAGCTAGGCCAGTGCTGTGGCATAGGAGGAATGAAGTGACAAGGACTGGTGGGTTTCTGTGCTGCAGTGCCCATACTGTGCTGCGCTGTGAGCCCGGTGCCAAGCTGCTGCCACACCGTGGGTGCTGCTGCTGCATCGCTGCTGCCCCGGGAATCCTGCTGCCATGAAACTGCCACCCCACGCTGCTGTCGCTGTCCCTGTGCTGCTGCTATCACACTAATAAACTGTGTCCTGCTGCCAGGCTGTCACCTCACCACCATCTCAGCTGCAGGGGATCACTGCTCTGCTGTCATGGACATGCAACTGCTCAATACTGCAATGTTCTATAGCCATGCTGCAAACACTGTAGGACCGTCATGCTGTTCTGCTCTGCAGGGGTGATAGAATGCTCCTTTTCACTCCATGATACTCCTTTACAACTTGGCCATTCCAACACTACCCTGCTACCATGCCAAAATTATATGAAACGTTCTCCCCATGTTCTCTTTTCTTGCCACTTTCCCACTTTGCTGCATTTATCACACACACATCCATTGCCAACTACACCCGTGAGTCACTGCACTGCTCTCACGCTGCACTAAGCCACTACCACAGCAGGGCCACTTCAAATCACTGCTGCCCCACTGCCACATGCATCTGACAACCAGCCCATACTCACACGGCACTTCTGTCATGAAGTCGGTCTGTGGTGTTGCTCTTGTGCTAACTCACAGGCGTGCTTCCAAAACTGCAGCATGGTGGTAACACTTCACTTGCTGCCTTCTGGTACAACGGGATGGTGCTGTCAGATCAGCACTGCCTTTTGCTAATATCACACCAGACGTAATCACTGCTGTATAGAATAGCTCCCGTCTGGAATATTGTATTACTACATCATTAGACTGCTAAACTCTTCTGTCAGGCTACAACACTACACAATTATCACACCCATGCATTGCCAAACTGCTACCGCATGGCTCCAGTATCACATCTCTGCTCTGCCACAGGATTGCATTACCACACCACCGCATTGTCAGTGCTGTGCTCTCCAGCACTGTGTGCTAACCCAGTATAAACTCCACAGCAGAGTGCTTGTCTGCAACTGTCTCACCGATACAGTGTGCAAACATGTCATTAGGCTAAGATGACATCCTGGCTTATACTAATACATCATTCAACTACCCTACATTTGTTAATTCAGGTACTGCTTAATTACAAAACGGTAAAATGCCCTAAAAGAGTATCACTGTTTTATTCTATTATATTAGAACAACACTGTACCAATATAGCATAAGCTTAATTAACAAAATATCCCCACATCCCGCATCCTGGCAGTATCTTAGCATTCTCCTGGAGTGCATACCCACAGTGCACTATATTGCTGTGCTGGTTACATAAACACAGCACTTCTGCTTTTACTCTGTCTTTTTTTTCTGCACAGCTACAAAATCTGTCTCCCTCAGACACAACCCTGTAGTCCTAGGCTGCTCCTTTTCGCAGTTACTGCAATAATGACATCCTCCGTGAAGTCATCCCTGCAATCTTTTCTGCGTTTCTGATTGTATCACTGTAGTACCTGCATCTGCGACCACATCACTGCACCACCATGGAACAACAGGGTGAGAATGTTCCACAGCTGTACAGCTGGAACAAGATATACTGGTGCTGCTGGACCAGAGCGCTCTGCTGCTGCAGATATGCATCACTGTGCTCCTCTCCTGCTATGTGCTGCAAAATTACTGTTTTAACTGTTTCACAGTGGGCTGTGTGGGCTGGAGAGAAGTTCTTGCATTAAATAAATTGTCTGCTAAGCTGTTGCACACTTCTAATTGCAGCATGGAGCAGACTGGTGCCACAGCACCTGCAGCCTTACACTGCAATCCTGGACACTTCTGCACCTATGACCCTGTCTCAGCCCAGGGTACAGCTTGGGCTCCTGCAGGTTGAAGTCCTTGCCCATCGCAAAGCATCACTCATATTTTGACACAATGCTTAGCATTTGTTTCTTAACTCACAGAAATAAAACTTCCCTCATCCTGTTCCATGATGGAATTCCCACAGATCTGATCTTTAAGTCTTTATTAATCTTAGGGTTTTGATATCACTACAAAAAATCTTCACATCTGTCTTCCTGCAAGCAGCTCTTTGTGTATCCTACATCATAGTTCCCCTTCTTGTATCCACAGATCCGCTATACACCCCTACTACAGCTCACTCCTAACAGCCAGTCCCAAATCCCCACTGGATGTTTGTCCTCTTGTAGTTACTTCAAACAAAGCAAGTGAGAGATGAATACAGAGAGAAATGGGAATAAATAATAGTATGTTCTAAAAGAAAGATGCTGGTGTTTGTTTATAAGCACTGGTGCAATGTATCCAGTGAAAAGAAGAAAACTGGAATTGCATCTGCCCCTTTACTCAAGAGGCAGTGCTTAGCACTGCAATTACATTTTGCTAAGTTTAAGGCTTTAAGAACTGTCTCATGACACTGGGATGCAAACAGCAGAACAGGGAAAACAAAGATGTTGTGAAGGCAAGGACTAAGTTCAGAATCAGAGAGGTTTCTGTGAGTGGGAGCCCTGACATGGGTTAGTTTGTATTTCTGACACTTTGGGGACATAGAGCTGCACTGACTTACAATCTCTTCTCAGACACATCATTACTTTCCTCAGAACTACAGGTACAAAATCAAAGCTGAGCCCACGGACTGCAAAGCCTGGTGCTGGAAGGAATATGGTTTTCTGGAACCTGGCTGAGCACCAAGCTGCTCACCAGGCCCTTCCTTATTACCACTACAATGTCAACCTAGACTTCTGGTACACAGAGGGTGGCACTCAGTCTGAGTTAAACACAACCAGAACATTCATCAACAGCAGATTGTCAGGGAGGATGACAAATTGTCCGGGGAACAGATGTGCTTTGATTTTTCTCTGAAGAACTCAAAATGAACAGAAGTAGAACGCACTTCCTGACATCAGATTAAACAGATACAGGTGTATTACCCCCTGCCACCCCATTACAAAAATTCTTCCCCTTCTCTCCATAATCTTAACTTGAGCCCTGCAACCCACTTTAAAATAAAGCCAACTCAACGATAACAAACCCCACAATCACAATTCTGGTTTAATTGATCATTTCCAGGGCTGGAATTTAGCCGCCCAGGCTGCTGGCTTATACCTAAAACTGTGCTTCTGGGAGATTGCAGTTCCATTAATCTTCCTGGAGATTACATCTCCCACTAACATCCCTTAAATGGCTCTAAAAGAAAATTTCAGGCCAGTCTCCCTCTGCCTTTTCATTTTCAGAGAGTAGTCCTGTTGGGTAATTTCACTACCAGAAGCAGCGAAAAGCAACAGCTTTGTACCAAAAGAGCTTGCAAACACCGAAAGCATCTGTTTCATCCTAACATAGTGACTGCGAAGGCTTCAGAATTGGGTCAGGATTTTTTTCTTTTTTTTTTGCCGCTCTCCCCACTACCTTTTCCTGACGGCTTCTGCCATCAGAAATGATTCATCTGCTGATTGTACAGAAATGCACCATAAGGGGATGTAAACAAATCAGCAAAGCAAGGCGGGGAGCCAGAGAGATAGAATCTAATAAGTAAATACATTTTAAATATCCGCTTCTCTGACTCTCACCCTCAGCAGGCAGAGCCACAACTTCCCCCGGCGGCAGGGAAAGCACCGGCACTTCCCCCGCCAGCACCATCGACAGCGCCCTCCGCAGAGCCCGGCGGGGCAGGCGGGCGGGCGGCCGGGGCTGCGGGCGGCTCCGACCCGCGCCCCTTCCCCGGTGCCGGCCCCGCAGCGCCCCGGCGGTGCCGCATCGGCGGGAGAAGTTCGGCAGGGCGGGCAGGAAGCAGTGCATTTACCGCTGCGGGCTGCGCCCCGGGGAGAGAGGGGCTCCGGAACGAGGAGGCGAAGGTCCGTGAGCAGGCGGGAGGAGGGGGCGCGGGGGGAAGCAGGCAGGGAGGGACGGAGGGGGCGAGAGGCGCTCTGCCCCTTACCTGGCCAAAGACCGAGCTGAGCATGGGGTGCAGCTGCTGGAAGAGGGGGTCCGCTTCCACCGACCGATCGCTGCCGCTGGACTTGGTGGAGTACTTGCTGCTGGATTTGGACAGAGGTGAAGCGCCTTCCGAGAGCTTTAGGGACTCTCTGCTGGACCGCTGCCTGTGACTGAAGAAAAAGTCCTCCTCTGCCTCCTCCCCATCCCTGTCTGAGAGCTGATGCTGGTCCTGGGGGTGCCCGTGGCTGGCGTGCGGCGGGAGGTGGTGATGATGCCTGGATGTCCGCACTGGTTCCTTGCCGCTGCCTCTCCTTGGACCTCCTTCCGCCGGCTCCGGCTGGCTCTCCCCCCTTCCATGTGACAGCTTCCCCGCGCCCCTCGCTCCGTCCTCCCGGGCGCCCGGGTGGCAGAGCGGCCTGCGGGCACTGGGCTCCCCGGGGAGAGGCTCCTGGCTCAGCTCCCTCCCCGCCTGCCCGCCTTGTCTTCTGCCGTCCCGGGCGCGGCTGCCGCGGGGCTGGGGCTGGGCGTCCGCAGCCCTCCGGCTCCCCGCCGCCTTCAGCAGCGAAGTGCGGGACTCGCTCTTCGCCATGGAGGAGCCGCTCATCGCGGGGCCGCTAGAGCCGCATCCCCGGCCGGGCGGAGCGCTGCCGCTGCGGGCAGGGCTGCGGCGCGCCGCTCACGGCATGTCCTGCGGACACCCGCTTAAATCCCGCACCGCGGCCCATGTGACAGCGCAAACAAAGGCCGCGGAAGGAGCGCTCCGGCGGGGGTTGGCGGGCACCGTTCCCCCAGCCGGGGCTCCCCCCTCTCCCCCGCCCGTCCAGGTGAGCCGGGGCCTCCCCCCCGCCGAGGGCCGGCTCAGGCCGGGCCGTGCCGCCGGGCGAAGCGGCGCCGCCGAGGGGATGCGGGCGGCGGCGGGCGGCGCTCCCGCAGCGCGGCGGGCGGGCAGGGCCCGGCGGCCCCAGGCACGGCGGGGAGGGGGGACCGCAGGACCGCAGCCCTCCCCACCGCCCCCGGAGCGGCGGCGGCGGCCCGGACCCTCGGGAGCATCGCCCCCGGCGGCGGCGCGGCACGGGAGAGCGGGGGTAGCGAGGGGGGCACGGGGATTGACCCCCGAGGCATCTGCCGGTTAAGGAAAGAGCTCAGTGCCTCTGCCCTGCGCGCTGCCCGCACGCGTGCCTCTCGGCCGGCGCCTCTGCCCCAGCACCGAGAGCCAGCCCGGCACTGGGAGCCAGCCCCTTGTGGGGGCCAGGGCCCACCAGAGCCCCTCGCCTGGTGCTCAGCCTGCCGAAACGGGACCGCTGCGGATACCGGCTGGATTGGTCAGCACCTCTAGGTCTTATCGTTCTAACTGAGGGGACTCAAGTCTTGATCAGAACTCTGTATTTCCCAAAGTTCAGGAGGAGAGGCTGGGTGTTCAGCCACTGGCCCACACGGGAAGTTTTGATCCGGCCTTGGAAATGGACATAGAGACTCATCATTAAAAGGATATAAAAATTAAGGAGTTTGTACCTAAAAAGCACATCATTTAGCATCTTTGTCATCAAACATAGGTAATTAAGTGGCAGCAGGTGCTTCAGTAATGATATTCTGTTTAGAAACAGTAAAAGATAATGGTGTCAAATCAGACATATGTTCCCAATGAGGAAAGGACCCTGTTCCTTCTTGCTCATCTTCAGACAGTGATCGTGCCTCACTGTGAGACTTGGATACCTCAGCAGTTTATGCACCCAGAAAGATGAAAGTCTGATTATCGAATAATAAGCTTACTCATGCTAGCTCTGCTCTTGCTGGCACATGCACAGCAGCTACTATGGGATGACACAGAATTCTCTGCAACAGCCCAAGTGCGACTTCTGCAGCCCAGGTCCCACTGTGCTGTGCTCCCACCTCAACAGACATGCTGGTCAGCGCAAAGCTTCCACGGAAGGAGAATTACAGTGTGGCCCTGGCTCAGTGTGCTGTGTTCCCTCAGCTGTGCTGCTAGCACCAGATGTGCAGCAGCCATATGCAATTCCTATACAAGGTGCCCTTCATCCATCCTCAGGAGGGTAGAGAGAAGAGACAGATCCTTCTGCCCCATCCTGCTTTGGGTGCCTGGCAGCAGCTGTCAAAAGGTTTGTGGTGGGGATGTTTATCAAGCAGCAATTTGCCATTCAAACCTGAATTGCCATTTCAGCTCTTAATTATAGATAAGGTACCTTTTTGGGATTGGTTTGGGTTTAGGTTTTTTTGTTTGGTTTTTTTTTTTTTTGGGGGGGGGTACTTCAAAACAAGTTGTTCCTGTTTGATACCAGCAGGGCAGAACCACTGCTCGTGGCTGGATGAACGCGAGCATTGGCTTTCCCTGCAGCAGCTGCGTTGTTGGAGCCGTGGCTGCTTACAGCGGTCCTTCTGCCAGGAAGCTCAGAGGTAGGAGGAGACTGAAACAAACACTTCTCAATACCTCTCTGTCCCAAGAAAGTTAATTCCATCAGGATGTGACATTGCTTGTAGAGAAGCTGCCATTTCTGGAATTGCAGCTGGTGGTGAAGAGATACTGCTGTGAGAAAGCTCACACAGATTAAGATTCCTGTCTAGCCTAACACTGTCATCACCTTCCTTGGGGTCTTTTGAGCTACTCCTGAGGACTGCAGTGACACTTCTGTCTACAGGTGAGTTGTAGCTCCTTGCCCCAGTCAAGTGAACACTGCAGAACCAGGAGCAGATGCCTCATTAGTGAGAAGGGACTCACTAGTGCAGGTGTGATTCATCGCATTGGAGAGCACTTCAGGGATCAGGGCATAAAACTGCTTCACTAACACAGGCAATAACAATGCAGGCAGGGGCCATGTTACACATCCAAGCAACAAAACAGCAGCAGCAGCTGAAAAGACTATGAAATGGGTCAGAGTGAGAGCACAGACCAGATACCTGGCTGTCCACAACACTTGTGTTTGGGTATCAGTTGGGAACAGACCCCAGGTGTTCAGCGAATCTGTTGTACATCCTCCTCACAAATTCATTTTAGAGGTTCTTCATGTATCTCCTTTTCTAGACAAATTAATCTTGGGATCACAGTGGCTGCATAGCATCCACTGCATACTAAAAAGCTAGCTATTCTGGAGCCAAATGCCAGGGAGAATTGGTGCCCGCTGCAGGGAGAAGCACATAAATCCAGCATGGCTGAGCAGCGAGATGCGCAGGGGCATCTCTCCAGAGAGTGCATGGCTCCTCTTCCATCTGGCAGCACGAAAGAGGACAGGCCTGAATCCTCAAGACACTAAGATTATATTATGTAACGTGCTTGCTCTTTGCTTCCAGAGATGGAGCTAGGTCAGAACTCTACATGTGAGTCAATCAGAAGCCAAGGCAGAGGGGTGCTGCACTTCCCTCCCAAAGTAGGGGCATTCTGGAGCCAGTGAGCAGCCTGGGGCTGGAGGGGGAAGCACCACCTGCAAGTGTAAAATCCTGTTTTCCTTAAAAGTGTTATCAAAAAGCATGCACGTGAGCAAATGCATGAGCTTTTTTGGGTGAAGAGCTTGATTAATTCTTTGTGGCTTCACCTGTGTAGAGAAAACGTTTGCTAAAATAGAGAATACTGTTCTCTGTTTCAGTTCAGAATACTGAACTCAGAGTGGAGTGCAATTTCAGTTAAAGACCACAGACTAGAAAGAGTTTGAGAGTGAAATGAGTGAGCACTTCCCGTAGGAAAAAGTCTCCAGCAAGCTGGTGACAGGAAAGGTCAAAATGTTTGTGATGTTTTGCAGCAGTTCTCTGGGCACTGGTTTCTTAGTCTTTATTATTTCTTTCACCTTCATTTGCAAGGATATGATCACCTAGGATAAGTATGATATCATACAATTTGCCAAAGCACAGTAAAATCTATGCTGGACTGGGCTGAGAATCTGATACTGATGAGGAATCTGTCTTGTAACAGAAGGTGGACTCCTTCTGTCCTCATTTATGGCCTTTCCTTTCCCTTTACTATCTTCACTGCTTTTAAAGGCTTTCAGAAACATGTCATATTTCAGTAGTCATAAAGATGCCAAGTATCAGTCTTCTGGCATATTGTATTTGGACAGGCATGTGTCTGCCTCCAGAGGAAGCAAAAGCACTGACAGCTGGAGATTCTGTTTGCTTGAAGACTTGGTATTGCTCTTCAAGTTTTACTCCACGGGAGAGGAATAATCCCAACAGCATTACAAAGGCATTATTGTTCCAGCTGTAATCCCTCCGCTCAAATCCACCCTGGTTACTTGTATCCTGATTGTAAAGGAAGACCTTCCATTTGCATTTGTCAGGATGAGACTGAAAGATGGATTGGAAGTCACTGTTTTCTATAGTTAAATAGCATCAAAGGGGAAAAAGGCTGCACTGTGGTCCTGTAATAGGTCTACAGAGATGGGAAAATAGGATAAAGGGCAACAGAACAAAAATAACTGTCCACAGGAGAAATGGATGAATTACAGGAAAAACACGGTGGAAAGCAAGATGACAGAGAGATAAGGGGGAGAAGAAATGTGTAGGAACACATGTGAAGCTCCCTGTACATTATAATGTAAATACACAGGCTGTGCTCACAGAGGTGGCAGTGGGAAAAAGAGGTAAGAGGAATCAGTGGGGAAGAGAGGAAGTGTTTCCAAAGAGAAGCAACAAACATTTCCACGCCAATGCTCTGTGGGGGCACAGATCTCAGCTTGACTCTACAGCTCCATGTTGTTGGCACATGAGAGGCCAACCTGAGCAGAAGACCATGCCAGACACAGGGATGATCCCCCAACCCTTTCTTAGCTTGTTAAACCAAGTAACAGGAAATAACATACGATGAACACTCTGCTGCTCAAGAGGACGGATACAGTTGAACTTCCTGAGCTATATGTGGCCTAACTTTAGCCAGACACCTGAGAAGAGACCAAACCTTCCCTACTCCAGACATGTAACAACAGTAAATAAGTTTCTTAGAATTACTCCTCACCCTCCCTCCTTCCCACGTGCCCCTTTTGATCCTCACTCCTCCAGTTTGCACAGCTAGGAATGCAATTCATTAAGCTGCTGTAGCTGGCTCAGTTTTGTAGTTTTAGTGCCCATGGCTGGCACATGTCACCTCTTTCGTATAGGACGCCCCTGTTGCCAAACTACAACCAGCTTCAGAGTCACATCTATGTAGAAGGCACTGCTTGTGTGAGTGAACCACAGGACAGGCAGGAAGCACACGCTCTAGGAAAAAAAGAAACTCTCTGAAAATCACTTGAAGCAACACTGCTGTGGTTCTAACAGTGCCAGTGGTCCCTCTCTCCATTTGAAATAGTCTAAAGGCATAAAATAATGTGCCAAATAGTAAATAGGAAAGGACTGTTCAATTGGTTGGCTTATCTTCCACTTACATTGAAAGCAGCAATTAATATATGAAGAAAAAAAATCAAATGACTTCATAATTTTCCATTTCCAGATGACCTGAGCTCTCCTAGATACCAGCAAAGCTTTCCATGAGCCCATGCAGATGTTTTACAGTCCCAATAAAATATGTCCATGACGGAGCAATCTCTGAAATATGTTCTGGACCACAAGATTACAGCAGCTTTTCAGAGAGACAGGTGGATCCTTCAGATGCATTAAAAAAGGATCCCTGATTATCAGGTAAAAACCCTGCTTTTGGGTTTGGGTTTTTTTTTTTAGGAACATTTAATCTTTGCCAGTTTAAAACAAGGAAAAAAAAAAAGGAGGTTATTTATCAACTGCCTAAAGAATTAGTTCAGGGAATGGGAGGGAAAGAGCAGCACTGAAAGCCAGGTATTTGCAGTCTGCTCTGGGTTGAAAGTAGTCTGGGGACAAGGCTGAACAAATTACTCTTGCTTGCTCATTGCCTGGCAGCCTGATCTCTGGCCAGTCTCCTGGCAAAGAAAAGCTCTTGTGTTTATTTTGGGAAAAAGTTACTTTCCAAGGGGAAGGGTATTAAGGTGTGTCAAGATTGTGATACATCACTCCTCATATTTTATTCTGCCACCTGGGAAATCAGAATAAAAGTAGCTGCTGCTTTTTATCCTTTGACCCTTTCACTACCACCAAGTAAAATACAGACTACCGCCACGAAGTAACTCAGTTATACAACATAAACTCAATTATACAACAAACAGGCAAGAGTACGAAATAACTACAGTGAGCTGAAATTCATTTGGGATCAGCTGGAGTGAATCACTCATTATCTCCAGGGCAGCTGCTCTCTCTCCATAGAGCTGCTCTCTCTCAAATATTTAATGAACACTGATACTGCTATATAACCAGCTTGGCTCTGGTAGAAGATAGCTCCAGGGAGAGACAGGGTTTGGCACATCTGGCTTATAACCAGAAAGGAAGCTGTATGAGTGTGAAGTATCGCCAGATTTCTATCAGCAGCCAGTAGTCCGTTCCAGATGAAAAATTATAGTCCTAGTACTGACACAAAAGAAGAGGGTCAGGAACATGTGGTCAGTGGAAGAAGGACACCTTGTTTTAGTAACAGAGCTGCTGAAAACTCCTGTGCAAGCATGTCCACCTCTCTGCTGAGTCAGGAGGCTGGACAGGGAGAGAGAAGGAGCAAAATGTCCAGTGTCACTGGCACAAGAAACAGAGGCACTAAGGATTCCTAATCCTGGGGATCTATTGGAGTTTTTTCCCCAAGAATTTAATGAAAGACTTGATGTCCTGAATGAATTACAGCTCAGGAAGTTACATTCTGCTTAAATTACTCTGCAACCTCAGTGGAAGTCATTTGTCAACTCTACAAATAAGTTAGGTGTAAAATGCTTTCCCTGTCTCACTCCAGAGGTTGGTACATTTTGGTAGTTGATCTAACAACATCTCATTACTATAGTTATAGTCAAGTATTTGAGCTATATTGAATAATGTAGGGGTTTTTTGTCATCTCCAACAAATCATGTTAAACATCTAGAGAAGCATTTCTATGTCATTCTTATTAAAGAATCAAATTAACTCATACAGAATGAGTAGGTTTATCTTATGCAGTGGCTTTGCAGGTTTCGGGCAGGCATCATACACTAGAGTATGAACAGGGAGTCGGGTGTCAAAATGAGAGCTAATGACCACTCAGACTACCTGAATGCTAAATTGTGACATCTTCCTCCCCAGAGTACCTACAGCAACTTCAGCTTTATTGCACTATGCCTCAGCTTCTTTCCATGTGAAGCACAGACAGTGCTTTCCAAAGGTCCTTGGATTTAAGAATTTCTGTTCAGATAAGACGTAGAAAGTGTTGCAGGCTTCTAAAAATCATTTAATGCAGCATGTACCTAAGCTGGAGAAAACAGAAATCTGCTGCTGCTGAATGTGATTTCAAAATGCAGATTGCAAACACGTCTGGTATGTTCTTTATCATTTAAAGTGGGATTCATGTTCGCTGCCTGAAGCTCACATCTCTCCTTTACCTGCTCGTTAATAACATCAAACTCTATTAAAAGTGTTTGTTTCCTGCTTTAGTTTACTAGGAAGACTGTTTACTCTTTGGGCTTTATTCAGACTGAGCAAAATCCGTTAGAACTGAGTCAAGCTCCTGAAGAAAATCTTCTTAAGACAAGTAAACATGAAGACTCATATTCCAAACATGCCAGTTTGTTAGTTTTAAGGTCACTTCTAATCTTTACTAAAATATATAAACACTGTGAAAGGTGGCAATTGCCTGAAGTAGCTGAAGCAGTGTAAGAGGAAAGGGGACAATCATCTGCAATGAATTAAGATCTTAAGACCAAACTTCAAAAAGGCTTGCTGTTAATTAGCAAGAATCTCTCCTTTCTTCTTGCTCAGTGATTTTCTGGATATCCACAGCAAGGAAACAAGTGGTTCCCAGCTTCCAGGTGCTCTCACCTATTGACCGAGCCGGCAAAAAACTAATGTGTAGTAGGATCTTAGCAACACTGGCACTTCACAAAATGTCTCAATTATCTCCATTTCCCATAGCTTCTTTCACTCTCAAGGTGATTTATTGCTGCAAACAAGGCTCCTAGAAGAATTTTTAGAGGCTTTACTAACTACATCACATAAATCTGTACATGACAGCAAGCCATACTCTTTCTCGTAATATCAAATATTTAAAAGCATACTGACTGGGCTCAGACATTGGAAACACTGTTAATTTCTAATGGGTTTGTCCATTAAAGCATGAGGACTAATGACAGAAGAGGCAGATCAAACAGAGGTTTTTCCTGACACTCCAGCTCAGAAGGACTGAAGTGTGGATAAGGCTGTTATGTAAGACAGGCTTTTGGATATCACTGAAGTGCTTTACAGCTAAGATGGAATATTAATAAAAGACTTAAACTGAAAACCTCCAGCTATTAGAAGGATTAAGATTTTGCAGTGGGCTAAGGGAATACATACAATGTCAAAGCCATCTTCTTGGCTGTGATCAAAGGCAGAAAAGGCTCTGGCAGAAACACCATCTTGGAGGGAGGGGAACAGATCTGCAGCCTCGTATAATAATAAATGATAATGATAATAATAGCAGCAACAACTCATGCAGAGACTGCAATCCACAGCAGCAAAAGAAACGAGGATGCAGTCTGGAGCTTCTCTCACTCAGCAATATGCCCTCTGACAGCAGATGTGCCTACAAGAAGGGACAAGCATCAGCCCATTTACATCCCTGCGGCTGTCCTGGCTTTCCTGGGAACAGAATTCACACTCAGGACATTTGTCATTCAGTGGCAATGTCAGTGCCTCTCATCTGTGCATTGGCCAAGAGGAAAGATCACAAAGCTCACAGGGCCGAATGCTGCATCAACAAACTGGGGTTTATTACATTTATTTTCTGGAGATTGATTTTGGTTTTTCAAACCCAGTCTCTTCAAGGAGTGCCCTAAAGGGTATTGCCTTTAAAGAGCCCAGGCCATTTCCCTGGAATTCTCATGGGAACAATTACTCTGATAGAGTCATTCTGTTCTACAGACTACCATTTTGTAATAACACTGTAATCAGGCAAATAATATTGACTGCATTTTAAATACATTTCTTAATTATGAGGTAGCCTCCTTTGGAAAAACCTGGGGACTGACCCCTTTGGCAGCGTCCCATTCCCACAACACGCCTTCTACTTCAGGGACTATGCCTAAAGCATCCAACTCATAGCCCTGGCAACTGTAATTGGAAGTAGTTCAGTTGCCCAGGGACCAGGACGTGGCAAGAGCCTTCATTCTATAAGTAGAGAAAGCTGGAAATGTGTCATTAATAAAGAATAACTTTTAAAGCAGTTTGGGTGCAGAGGGATTAAGGAATGCCATATGGTATCAGGAGTAATAAGACGCCAAGGAGTGTAACTTGAATGGAAAAGAAGAAGCTACCAAGATGCCCAGAAGAGCTGAGAGTCTGGAAATACAGAAGGCAATTGGGAAAATATTAAATTGCATGTATGCGATAGAAATCCATATTTATCTAAAAGCTGTATGCCAGTATGCCAGTAAAGAGGAAGCAATCAGAAGCTTTATTTTTCTTAATACTCAATTTTGATTCATTTGAAATGTTTAAGAGGTTCCAGTCAATTCTGGCAATGAAAACCCCTTAGAAAGCCATATCCTGCATTTCAGTACATGCAAAGACGTTTGGATTAGGCAAACATCACAAAGGCAAGTAGAACTGAAGGAATCCATGTGCCTGCCTGGTTCTTACCTTTTCAAAGAGTGCTTAGGGGTGTCCCTCCTGAGCTTTATTCTGAAATTTGAAATGATGGTCTGTTCTCTTATTAGGGAATTTGATTTCCCTCAACAATTTCAAGCCTGAAATAATGTCAAAGAACTGACCTATGGCAATCTTCCTGTCCAGAATTAAGCACAAGTCAGATCTAAACACAATGAAATACACCATGCAAGAGATCTGAGAAAGAAAAGCATGTTAAGCTCAAAGACAAAATCATGTAGAATCACACATGAACTATGACAACTGGGATGGATGGAGAAAATATCTGGCATATAGGAGAATACACAAGAAATGTCATAGATCATCTTCACAGATTTTGCAAGCAGCAGCAGAGCTTGCACAACATGGACAAGATCATTGCATTGCTACCTCAGAGAAACTGTTCATAGGAGGGAAGTTCAGTGTTGCAGTGATAAATGAGTATGCTATCAGCTTGAACGGAAATAAAACATTTGTTAAATGGACAATGGCACACAAGTGAGTATGATGCTAGAAGCTGCCTTATGTGCAATAAAAAAACCAACAGAGTGGGCAAGGGATGTCAAGGTAAAATTCAGAGATTACACTGAAAAGCCTGTCACCATTAGAGGATTATAGAGATTAGATATATGAGGAAATAGAAGGCTGAAACACATTTAAGGGTAGTGGCTAAGAATATTGTTTACTGTGCCAAAGGCACAGTGAGCCCTAGGCTTGAACAAATGTCAGCACACGGTACAACATTGGTACAACACAGAATGCAAAGAACAGCTTGGTAGTGATTTTCCATCTGAAAGACAGCAGCCATATCTCTGAGACTTTCCAATGCAGAAAAGGTTCACTGGTTTCAGAGTTGCCAGCTAAGTAAAGCAGACAACAAGTGAAAGAAAAAAACCAACACAATGCTTTCTTAGTGGTACTGACACTGTATTCTGTCACTAGAGATTAATTTCTAATCTCTGTGAACTTCAGTCCAGTGAGTGGTGGAAGCCAGTGTGAAAATAAGTTATCAGCTATTGGCAAAAGCTGTTGATCAGAGCAGTGCAGTCAGATTCTAATATTCATTTAATATTAGATAGTTTGATCTGCAGCAGGTAAATCCAGTAAGTATCCAGCTGGATTCACAGCTCATGCTTTTGGCAGAAGGAACACTGGTGACTTAGGAAAATGCTCAACCAAAATATTAATAAACATTATTAATGCCACACAAGCAACCCAGAACATTGGCTGAAACAAGGGAGTATTTAAAAAACCACATTTCCCAAATATTTGACTACTTTCCTTCTGTGGCGACAAAGCACGAGGTTAATGAAGCAGTTATTTCTGCAGTAAAACCTCCACGTTCTCTGGCAGAAAGGCAAGATGGAAATTTAATAACTCCCTTTTTATTCACATGTAATTCAATTTCTTATTGATTCTCTGGAAAATGTCAATTAGATTTATTTACTTTTTACAATCTAAAGATATGTAAAAGGAGACTCGTCTACACCACTGCTGTAACAATCAGCTGAAGCTTTCAGGCTTATATCTACTATCTGTAGTTCATAAATTAGTGTCCTCTTCTATCTAACAGACATACACGATTTCATTAATGAAGTTCCAAAGTTCATTAACACCTCAATTTACTGTTCCTGGCTCAAAAACCTGGGGACTATTGACCAGGTTGAAATAAAGATATAATTACAAGCAAGATATAATTACAAGCATTAACTAGATAAAGTAACTAATTCCTGAGATGCTATTACTATACTTACAACTAAAACTTCCATGGATGCTTTACAGCTAATTTTGAGTATTTATACTACAAAGCAATAGTGTCTTATGCAACAGATTAGAAATCCACACTAATAAAATAGGGCTTCTCACCTGTAGACAATATATGGAGCAAAACAAAAAAATAAAAGAGAATTAGAACACTTCTACAGAAAAAAAGCTGAAGTGAGAGGAAGTGGGGTTTGAAATAATGAGAAGAGAGAGACAAAACACAAGCAGCTCAGAAGCTACACCGTGTAGTCTCTGGATCCACCAGCTTTATAAGCATGACACTGTAGGCATTTATGATGAAAATCAATAGCTCTAAACAAGTATCCACAGGAGGCTGCGAACATAGGACATTGTCCTGAAAGACAGGCGTGTACTCACGGGGAACACACGTTTCCAGCTCCAGGAACGGTTTTTTTCCTTGCCTGAGCAAGTGACAGCTTGATAACAGTTATAAGTTGAAACAACTTAATCTAGATACAGTATCACTAAGTGGGCTTAGCACACCCTAACAACAGTGGGTTTATATATTGAGAGACATCACCAACTCCATGCTACACCAAATCCTTCAGAGAATAGGGAGGATCTTAAGCATGCTGGTTGTAAGTATTTATTAAAACCATGTATGACAGAAGGATTGCTTTGTTCAGTTTTTTGATGATGACAATTTGGCTTGGATAGAAGGGTGAAGTATCGAGCATTTAAATAGTTCAGCCTCCCAGACACGGGAACGCTGTGGAAGAAGCCCAGCAGAAACACATGGTGGCAAAGCAGCTGAAATTCTGCCTGCTTACTGAATGTTATGCAAGCAGAGCCCTTGCACAGTTCCCTACAGTGATTTCTGCTGGCAAGAGGGGCTGAAAATTGTAATATAAAGCAATGCTTGTCCATTACAATAACAGTATGGTGAATTGTACACAAGTTCAAACAAGATGTCTAGGTAATCAGCAGTCTTTAGCACTGACAACGCTTCAGTCACTACGCCCATCTCTCAGCCTGCAGTGTTGTCTCACTCCCAGCTAGAGCTGGAGAATAGGAAAGTTTTCCCACAGTTATTCCTCCCCAGTCCAGTGCTATTCCTGGAAGCACAGTCTGGTCCTATTATTTGAATCCCCACATGCAGCAGAAACACTGATCTGCAACATTGCATCCTATACCCCTTGAAACAGCAAATCTTTTACGGGTTCTCCTGTGACCCAAGAGCAGGAGGAGAGCACAGGAGGAATCATCAGCGAGAAAGCCCTAAATGAAGAAATGAAATACATTTCCCTTGGAGAGGAGGCTTACTGGAGTGTAAGGAAAACAAGCCCCATCCTCCTCCCCTGCATGCACACACACACACCCTAGAGGCTTTTGCAAAGCCACAGGAACAGAAATAATTTTGTTTGAATCCATCAAGCATTAAAATCCGTTCGCTGAGGGATTGAAGTGAAAAATGAGCCGGAGAGAGGAATTAGAAGCTCACTGCCTAGGTTGTCAAAAGGGATTTTCCCCAGATAGAAAACAAGCAATTGGAAATGCAGGGAGGTAAATCCTTTCAGTCTCTGCCATGTATGCACTCTTGGCTTCCCCTCCTGGCCCTCTCAGCTCTGGGTTCATGGAGCCAAACCTGGACACACCTCCTTTTGTGCTCTCTGGCCATGGTGCCCATCTTTGGGATCTGCTGCCAGAGGGCTGCTCAAGCATGTCACAAGCCTCAGGCATGGGGAGATGGGGCGACATGCAGAGAGCCAGCTGCACTACATACACCATTCATGGGTGCCTAAGGTGCCAAGGGGAAGACAAGGCAGCTGCTGAGAAGATAAACCAACAGCTCTAAGAACCATTTTATCCACTGTATAAAATTTGCTGAAGAAAGAGACAGGAGCAAAGTTGACATTATCATCACTGCACATCTTAGTTTACCACTCAAAAACCTCACAAAAACTCCACGTCCCTGAAATATGGTCTCTTTCTCTCGTACCAATATAAACATCGCTGCAACAGCTATATTTTTATGATGTTTCAGAGGCTTGTTTGCAGCCCTAACTGCCAGTGTCCTACTTTTTCCAAAATGAGACTGAGATTTAGGAAACTAATATGGCAGATAGGGAGAGTTGGGGCTACTGTGCAGAGGCCACCTCCGACCCAGATTATGAGTTGAAGCATATAAGGTACAGCCCACATTCACTAATCTCTGCAGTCTTCTAAGTGGGCTTCAAGAAAGAAATCATCACCACAGCACTGTTTGATTTATGCAGAGTAGACTTTTCCTTTAGCTGGTTGCTAAAACTGAAGGCAAGAGTTATTTATAGTAATTTCTGTATGAAGATAATAAATACAACCCAGTGTAAAAAAGGCCAGTATAGCTCTGAGTCCAGAGCTCAAGTGATGCAGGACAGCCAAAAGAGAGACCACCAGAGAAATCTACAGATCTACCATACGGCCTTAACAATGCGCTGACTTTACACTCATCAAACTGTGCATCAGCCATATACTGCAGAGCCAGTTGTCTACTTAGTGAAGAAGGGGAAGGAATAAAGAAGTAGTGAGAAGAAAAAAGGAAGATGAAGAGCCAAATATGAAGCATTTAAGCTATGGGAAAAAGCAATAGGAGCCGAAGAGCCATCTAACTGCAGCCCAGTTCCAGACATGCAGACTGGTTTCAGAATAGCACAAAGGGTAGAACAAAAACAAGGTGAGCAACAGAATCCCTGGTGCTATGTGGCTTTGAATTCAAAAGCCAGTTAAGAGAACAGACAACCTGAAGATGTTTAGTTTAACATAAAATTCAGTAATTCTAATGTATGCTAATATGCTTCAAGATAAAGGCCACAGGTACCTAGATACAAAGACATATGCATTCATAGTAAATATTTTCTTTAACACATGCTGTCCTCTATTGTGTGTAATACGCTTTCCCATTGTTCTGTGCCTCTCTCTGGTAATAACACTAGCACTCAGGAGGTGTTTCATAGCTATAGAGCACACTGTGCTGAACCCAGGGGGTATCATTATCTCTGTTTCACAGGAAGAGTCATGGAAGCACCTAAAGATGAAACAAGTCCACAGCAAGACTGTAAAACCAACTACAGTTTTATAAATTATAATGTTAGCTTGTATGTGACAGAAACCTCAGGAGATTTAAATGGGATTTGCTGGCAACATACAGATTGTTTGAAAACACCCATGAAAAGAGCTCATCTTCATGGCAAGCCAGGGACAAACATGGACAGAGACAAAGAAAAGATACGGTGATAATGATATGGCCATGGGTCAGAAAGAGTCAGCAAGAGCCAGCTTAGCAGCTAGAGTAGAAAGAGTTTGTATTTTGTTCACACTGCTAGTCACAGTTGTCTCCCTCCTCTTTGAGGGGCTGATGAGTTTTCAGCAGAATCATACACCAGGACCAGAGCACTCAGACAGATGAGCAGAAGGCTTCGGAACAAAGGGTGGCTGAAGTCAGCTGGTGCCTCTGTGGCTCTAGGAGCAATACTGGGGTGAGGTTGATCTGTATCTGAAAAGCCTTATGTGCCATCCCCATTCCTGTCCCCCTCCTGCTGCTGAAGATGCTGCTGCACTGAACCTGAAAGGTCTGGCTATAAATAGCTTCTCCCTGCAGCTCCTCAATGAGCCACTGAGGCGGAATGAGTCATCTCTGCTGCTTCCATGGCCCCCCCAAACCGACTGCGTCAGGTTGGGAGCACGGCTGCCAAAAGCAGTGGTACACACTGTTCTCTCTCAAAGGGCAGTGGCCTTGGGGGACAGGGACACTAAACAAACCAGCTCTACTCATTACTCATGAGCACCCAAAAGCCACATCACTTTGTGAGTAAGACAAATGTAAAATCCATCAAGAGCGCTTAGAAACCAACAGTGGCACTTCAGCCTCCTCCGTCCACACTGCTGCCCATGCCACACTGGTTTGGAACTGAAGGTCCTCACCCAGTAAGTGGTTTGTTGCAAAAAGGACTGAGAAGGTCTCTGAAAGTGAACCTCTCATTCTGCTTAAGAAGAGCTTCTCCTTAATGAGGTTTGCTGACATTGTTCAGTGAATGAACTTAGCAGTTATAACAAGAACTAACAAGTACGTGAGCTGACAAACCCCCACCTCTAGGTGAGGAGTGCTACAAGGCACACCTCTGTACTTCCCATGAGGAAAGAACATGTGAATTCTAACAGGAAAAGTCAGACTTAGATTTGCTTCTCCCATGGTGAGAGAAATTCATCGTCTTTAAAACAAGACAATGCACACTGCTGATAGACAGCTGTCTCTCTCCTAGGCTTGTTGCAGGAAAGCAGTGTTCCCTGGTGGGATTTCCTCACCTTGCATAGGAGGGAGGTGCCCAGAGTAAAGGGATTCTAGTTATCTTTTACTTTGTTCATGTGGCCTTTACTCAGAGGCAAATTGAGCTCTCCTGAAACGCATCCTTACCCAAGCCAAGACAATAGAGATAGATGTTTCACGAACATAAGATAAGCACCTATGTAAGGAAGTAAAGTCCTATCCAAGACAAACATACTCATTCGTTGTCATTAGCAGAGACCAGAGAGGGGTTGGGAGTGAGTAGTTGTGGTGGGCCAAATAATTTAAACCAATGCTGGGTTAAAAGGAAGAAAAGAGTACCAAGGAACAAGAAAAATGCAAAGACGACAGCAAAGAAGAACACAAGCAATACCTGAAAACCACTATTACTGTTATAAAAAACCACACAGATTTGGAGCTAGGAAGTGAGGCAACCTCCTAGTGCTACACTTCTTTCAGCTGGAGAGTTTGAGGGAATGTGACCAAAGTGGTTCTGGTATGTTTTCCATGAACTAAGTTTAATGGTTGTGACTCAAGCACCTTGTGAGAAAGCAAGCTCTAGACAACAGGGCAGACAATAAGGAATATCTTCCACTTCAGTTGTAACCTTTGCAAGTAAAATCTCAAAAACGAAAATTCACACTTAGCTGTTATTAGAACTGAAAACTGGTCAGATTGATGCAGATCCACATAAACAGAATAACCAGAGCAATATATTTCACTTCCCTTGGTTTGTCAGCATTCACTAGTGCTGACAAGAGCAATATTCTCCAGCTGTATGTTCAGTGTAGTTCTGCAAGTGATCCTGGCACTGCACTGAGTGACGGCAGAGGGATGTTTGCTTTCAGGTCATGCTGTGATGCAAAACAATGACAAAGCCTGGCAGATGTTTTGCTGCCGGCAGAGGTGATACAGTGTTGTCTCAACGGAGGCAGAGGATGATGCAGCTTTACATGAGCTGCCTTTTAATTTTCCCTCTGGTTTTTAAGTCATCATCAAACCAACAAAGTACATTCTGTTTAAAGTTCATGACTTCATCCTGATAGAGTTTTAAATCCAACCTAATTCAGAATTTTGCAAGGTCATCATGTGCAGGCTCATCATTTCTATATTCCTGTTGTCTGGGAATATTTTACCTCTAGTGATTTTTTTTTCAGCAAAAAAAATAGACTTACTCCATACAAGAACCTAAACCCTGAACAGAGCCCTGTCCTATTTTCTACCTTCTTCTCAGCGCTTAGAAAGTTACTTACTAGTACCTGTCACCCATACAAGGACAATTCCTCTTTCTGCTATCACTTATCCTCTCTTCCTTTTCCTTATTATTACTTCTTCTCTGTCTCCAAACAAGGATGCAAAGAAGAATATCTGTTTTGTCTTGTAATGTTCCTATATCAGTGAGTAACAACAGAAGATCCTCACCTTATTTTTACTGTGCAGAAGGGGAAGGCTCATCACCACCTTTTCTCTCCTTCTCAACTCTTAAGGGAGAAAAAAATTGTCTTCCATTACAGACATCCTGGAATATGTGATGCCTTCTGTTATTAGATGGGTTGTAAAGTCTTTGTGAATCCAAAAGCCTGTTGTGACTTCATAGTTTACCAGTGGTGTCATGTGGGAAACTTGATAACTTCTGATATTCCTAGCTATATTTTTGATCTGGAAAAAATATGGATTCTGTCTTTGGTCAGCATAGAAGTACTTAGAGGAGAAAAAATCAGTATTTAGATTAAACTACAAAGTGTATTTTTTCATTAGCTTACTTATGGACCACAGTAGAGCAAACAGCTATTTCTCCTTCTCCCCAGCCCCAGTACTTCATGTCAAGCATTAAGGGCACTGTCAGAACATGTCTTAGGTATCCCATTTCTTGTCATCAGCAGAGCAAGAAAACAGGAATTGCCCTCAGCCCATATTGACTAGCCTTTCAAAGGTTTCGAAACACTGATTCTGGAAACAATTTTCCTTCCTTCCTGAACATAGATTTGATCTAAGGAAGAAATTCTGCACTGTAAGGGTGGTGAGGTACTGAAATGGGTTGCCCAGGGATGTTGTGAATGCTCCATCCCTGATAGGGTTGAAGGCTGGGTTGGATGAAGCCTTGTGTAGCATGGTTTAGTGTGAGGTGTCCCTGCTTATAGCAGAGGGGTTGGAACTCGATGATCTTAAGGTCCTTTCCAACACTAACTATTCTATGATTCTATGAAAGAAGACTTTCTGCTGTTTTTCTGAGACTTATGAAACTTTTGCAATCTTTTTATGCTCAAGAGCAGTCTTTAAATCATGCTCTCCTTGGAGCTATCATTGCAGATGCTGAAAACAAGATGTCTTAACAGTCTTAGATTAAATTGGGTTTTACAGGTCCTGTGTAAAGTGTTGAAAGACTGAGGAGAGTATGTCTGAAAGACAGTGTGTGAAGGCAGAACAGTGTTTGACAAGCTGAAAATGGAGAAAACCTTAGGGGGTTGTTCTTTCTAATGTTCTGAATCAATTAATCTAAAACCCAGAGTAAACAAAAACTATCTGTTTCTTGAAGTGGAATCACTGGACAATCTAGTGGTTAGGAGTAATGAATTCCATTGTCTGCAATCTACCATCTCAAGCCTGTAACTTTAAAGATAAGAAAAGACTTCTAAGACATTTCTACAGCCTATGTAAAATGTTGGTTTTGTCACTTTCCCTCCTTGGCTATAAGTGTTATTCATAGCACCAAAACTGAACCAAAACTTCTGTAAAATTCAGGACCACTGCTATATTTTCATTTCTGGTTATTAGCTAGAATTAGAAATGCTGAAATAACTAGGAAAGGTTTAACTGTGTTTGGGAGAAAAAGGAATGAATATCACATGTGAAAGGATTGAAATAAACTTTGAATTACTATCCAAATGACTAATAGTTCATATACCATCTGCTGTTAATTTTTTATTGCTTTGTTCAGAAAAAGGGAAAAGAAACTTTTGCTCCACTGGTGAATTTTGCCTAATTTGAATTGGAAAGTGATGGAATTTATATTATCTCTTAAGTAGCTGCATTTGGCATACTTTAAATCAGTCTATCTGGGATGCTTTTATTGAGCCCTACTTTGTCCTTAAAGCTTTTGGGCCACTCAGTGGCGATACTGCAACGCAAGACAAAGATACCCCTGCCTTACAAGGTTGAGTGTGGTTACAGTCATGTTTTTCTCCATGATACTGCTGTCTTTCCATACTGTTGTCTGCTAGCTCATCAGTAGAGCAACCTCAAGGTGAGCATATAGTTTTTAATCGTATTAAACAGAGAAAATTATGTGGTAGCTACTCTATAGTATGTTTGCTTTTCTGCCACTGATCTGTCCAGGTGATGTGAGAACACAGAACTGTCTGTGTCATTCATGCACAACAGGTGACAGAACAAACCTAAACCTGGATTTAATTGACAGTCAAAATCCCCCATGGCATAAAGAGGTTAGATACAGTGCCAAAGATTTATTCTTTATGAATAAGGAAATCAGTGGAGAGAAAGGAAAGGGTCATGTTAGGACTTCTAAGTCACATTACAGCAAGCGGATCTTGTATGTTTTAATGCTTTTCGAAGTGAAATGCTGACGAAATTCCTTGAGCATAACAGATACTAAGGTTGCCACAAACTGGACACCAAGGCAGTAAATGGATATTGAAAAGGGAATAAAAAGGAGAAAGGACAAGTGCTGATGTCGTCATGCAGGTCAATAGGTTTTGAGGTGACATCAGATACAAGAAAAATGCTTCATTTGAATTAGCTAGCAGTTTTCAAGCAAAAATTTCTGGGGATTGAGGTCAGCTATATATGTGTCCTTCCAACAATATGTCTTGTATTTGAGGCTCACCAGGGAAGACTGAATATTGGGAATAGACTGAATATTTGGAATAGACTGAAAGGAGGAACTTATCAGGAATTCTTGCCATCTACTTCAGTTTCTAGATCAGGTTTCTTAAGATAAGATTGGTCCCTGCTCTAAATTATTAACTGAGGGGAGGTATGTAGCTTTTCACTGATGGTGCAGGGAGCCTACGAATATTTCTGCTCTATACAGTATCTCCTGGAAGTCAGGTTCTAGTGTGTAATAGCTATTGGCTAATGCCAAATAGCATATGAACCTGGTTAGAGTTGCAAATATAATCCAGTGTGAAAGAGCTGAGAGCAGCTTTAGAGTTGTCACAAGCCACCTAAACTTATAATAAAGTGTTGGTGTACTTTTTCCAGTTTTTCATTAATCTAGCTTCTTTATCATTAATGAAATCTTGTTTATAAAAATTCAGGTACTAAGTGTCTTGCTGAATGGGAAGGACTTAACATACAATGTGCCTATGAAGCATCTCAGATATGCCATTTTTTTTCTTAACTCTATTGATATACTCTCAACCCAAAGTAATTAAGTAGATTAAAATATTTATATGGCGTGCTAAAATCTCGACCTTTTTAAAGGTCTAGATTATGTTATTTTGAAACAGCATCTTGATCTGAAACAGAAAGCCAGCTATTCTCTTAATAATTGCAACAGCATCACAACACCTCTGTTTTAATTAAATCTTCACAATTAGACAGGCTTGTTATTGAATGTCATTAGTCTACTTAATACCATTTTACCTATTATCACCTCATTTTCAAGCATGCATCTGTCAGAGGAAAGCTACTTTTCCACCTCACTTCATTGCTTACTGATTTACACCTAAAAGGCTTTAGGCAATTATGTTAACAATTATGAATTGTCTTGGTGAAAGCCTAGCAAATAGAAAAAAACGCTCTGGTGCATTGAACTGAATATAAATGTGAAGAACAGATTCTGGAATTCAGTACGCTTTTTCGTTTTGGGGCTTGCATTGCCATTTTGCCTAATTCTGTCAGAAATGTCCCTTCCAGGAGACATCTCAATACAAACTCTTCACTCAGTTTGCTTTCTGAATCCAAGGGATGCAGTGAAGTTGTTACATTCATTGCCCAGAATGGTAGCTGAGCATCAGTGGTTTTCTCAGTCTTATATCTCTGGAAAATCAGTTAATTGTTACTTTCATTTTAAGCATGTCAAATATTACACAATCCTTGATTTGTTCTTGTATCTGATGATCAGCTTGTGTAGAATTTTAAGATACATTTGTGGCGTGAAAAGTGATCAGAGTTATTGTTTAGCCTGACCCTAAGTCCTTTGGGGTTTATGATCTTCCAGTAAAAATTACAATGCCAGTTAGAGAATTGTAGAAACATGGAATAGTTTGGTTTGGAAGGTGCCTTCAACAATCATATATTCCAACTCTTCTGCCATGGGCAGTGACATCTTCCACTAGACCAGGTTGCTCAAAACCCAGCCAGCGTGGCCTTGAGCACTTCCAATTATGGGACATCCACAACTTCTCTGAGTAGTATATTCCAGTGTCTCACCACCCTCATCATAGATAATTTCTTCCTTATGCCCAATCTCATTTTAAAACTTCTGCCACTTGTCCTGTCCCAAGCCTCCTTTATATATTGAAAGGACACAATAAGGTCTCTCCAGAGACTTCTCCAGGTTCAACAAAACCAACTCTCTAAGGTTTTCTTCATAGAAGAGGTGCAATTGTGCATTTGTGCTCTTATTTTATTGACACTAACTGTCTTCAAAAAACTGAATAAAATAGCAATCCAGAACCTGCTAAGCAGAGTGCTACAGTGCTGGTAACTCTTCTCCCACTTGAAAATCTGTAGATTTTATTCCCCGTTTTGCAGGAAGAAGTTCTTTGTGTATGTCTGTTAGTATATTTAAGTAGCAATTTTATGTTGGGTTTTTTTTTTTCTGATGGAAAAATTGCAATAGTACAATTAAAGTAATAATTAAGGTGTTAAATTATGTTACTCTCAAGCACCATATCTTGTAGCTAGTAAATAAGCAGATTGGCAGAGACTCTAGTAGGAAACTGAGAAACGATTGTCATTATGACTCACATAAAAATGTTACAGGTATTTTTCATTTTGTGTAGTAACTGTTCAGCAATTGCATATTTAAACTGGCTTTCAGTCCCCCAAAGCAAGGAGTGAACCATGGCTGCAATATTAATTTCAGTGCTACTAATGTCATCATCTAAGCTTTCAGTCTCTTTGTCAACACTTTGATAATTCATTAATCTTCTAAGATAGTACATTCTGTATACCACAGTAAACTCATTCCTAGCTGCAAAAATATATTGGTGGCAACTCCATAGCTTTGAAGGGAATTCCTTTGCTGTAGTGAGCCATGTCCCATGCTCAAATCATCAATGCAATCTGCAGCAACATGAAGCCTAAGGTTTAAATACCAGAACCATCGAAATTATCTTGACCTACCTTTGTGGATAAGCTGTTACTGTTGTGTCCTATTGCAGTGTCCAAGTTCATCCTGCCTGATGATGATAATTCTATCTAGAAACTGAAGGTGACTTCACACATAATATGTGAGGTCATGATAAATAAACATCATAAGAATAGCCACTAGTTGTCACCTTACTCCAACCCCTATTTTTTCCTCAGAGGCAAACTTCACTATTTTTTTTCAGATATGAAAACTTCTTTTTTTCTTTTTTTGGCCAAATGGGATTTGCAACTTAAGGGGATATTCACTTCCTTTATACCCCAAAACTTATCTGTTTCTTCCATTTATTTCAGTTGATCTAACTTGCTTGTAATCCTTGCTTCTCTGAGGCTTTGTACAAACACGGAGTAGCATGATGGCCACATAAGACAAGAAAGAGCAGAGGATTACAGATAAACTGGGGGAACAATGAAGCAAGGAGCCAGTACTGGTCAACCTGGCAGGTGCAGCATGAAACAGAAGCTAACTTCTGCTAAGTTTCGATGGGTGTCAGAGCAGAAGGGAGCCTTAGGCTGAAGGAGGCCGGTATTTGCAGATGGCTGTGGAAATCCTCCCAGGTATGAGTTTGCAAGAGGTGCAGAGAGTTGGCACTGCAGGGCAAGTGGATACTAAAATTACTCTTATAAGGTGCACTGAGAGGTGATTGGGGAACATGTGGATGGGAAATTAAGTGCCTGGATGGAATGACAAGGAATTTCTGTTATGACTGAGAAAGGGGAAGTGACAGAGCCAAGGCAGCAGACAAGGAAAATATTTATGTCAGTAGCACTCTGGTTAGATATGAGAAAGGCAGAGTTATGTTTGCCAAGGACAAAGAAAAGCAACTGTAATAATTGCTATATGAAATGATAGGAACCTGGAATTTGGGTGAGGAGAAGGTTTATGAAAATGAACTTGGAAAGCTAGGAAGGGAAGAAAAGCTTGGAGGCATGGAATTGAAGAATAGCATTGTTACAGGAAGAGGAGGAAGCTTGACTGGTTTTGCCAGAGCTGCAAGGTCGAAGTCAAGAAGGATGAGGATATAGCCCTGATTTTGTTGTTTCTTTATCTTAGAATTTAAGAAGTTAGATCAAGGCTTAAACATGTTGCTGTTCTGTGTTGTTAGTTAGCTTAAAAATGTAACTTGTCCACAAAGATGGAATTGGATTGCTCCCACTGCCTACTTCATACTGTAATTTTTTACACCAGGCTCCACCACTGGTGGGCATAGAGCTATTCACTGGTCTCATCCCAGCCAGTTTTCTGCTGTCCTGTTAATTAGCAGTTCCTTGGCCTCCTCCTTGATCACATCAACAGATATATCTGTGAGGTGTAGGACCCACATATAGGTTATCCCCCACATGAGAATTTAATGGTAAGACACAAACTTACTGCCACGTGCTAAGGGAATTTGTTATCAGCTATTGTCCATCTTTCAAGATCAAGTAGGGAGTGTAGATCTATAGAAGCCCTTTTAATGACATTAGAAAAGGAAAACAGTGTTTTTCCAGAATTTAGTTTTTTATAAAACTTTAATGTATGCTTACAAGAGTTAACAACTGTGATTATGAAATACCTGTTTTGTATATAATGCAAATTTAGTGGAATCAAGAAGCAAATGAAAGAAATGCAAAGTCTACTTCCATACAAGTATTACAGAAAATGAACAAAGCTCATGCCTGCTCTTTGACAAAAAAAAAGTTTGTTTGTTGGGTTTTTTTTAACAAAAACCTTCATTTGAAGAGTTTTAAATCAAGAGTTACTACCTGGACTTGTGCAAAGCGTTGGACACTGTCCCAAATGACATCCTTGTCTCTAAATTGGAGAGATATCAATTTGAAGGATGGATCACTTGGTGGATAAAGAGCTGGTTGGATGGCTGCATGCAAAAAGTTGTGGTCAATGGCTCAATGGCCAGCAATGAGTGGTGTCCCTGTTGTGATTTAAGCCCAGCCCACAGCCCTCTCGCTCACTTTCTTCCCCCCGCCTCCCCAGTAACTAAGGTATAACACAAACCCACTACTGCTACCACCAATAATAATAATGATAAGGGAAATAACAAGGAAGAGAATACAATACCACCCATCAAAACCCAGCCTGACCGAGCAGTGAACCAGCCCTTCCGGATAACTCAGTTACATTCTGGGCATGACATGCTGTGGTATGGAATACCACTTTGGCTAGTTTGGGCCAGGTGTCCTGTCTCTGCTTCCTCCTGGCTTCCCCTCCTCCCTGGCAGAGCATGAGACTCACAAAGTCCTTGGTCAG
>JBCJKH010046022.1:0-11810 GCA_039877255.1 Loriculus beryllinus | reverse complement strand
TCTCCTGTGTTCTACAATGACTAAGAAAGGAAATCGCAAATGTCAGTTCCCTGGCACCAATATCAAATTCCATCTTCTTTTATGATGGGAGAAGGACAGAATAGGTGAACTCCTGGAATTTCCATAATTTCTTAGCATTCTGGGATTTTTTTAGCCTCACTAATATATGTATTTACCAATTCAGAAACTTAACACTTTGGATCCTTTGTTGTATTTGAATCTCAGTGCAGGTTATTTTAACCATAGCTGTAGTTCTGTTACTTGCCACCTGGATGCAGACATAGTAGCCAGTGTAAAATGCAGGACATAGAGAGATATCTCAACATACAGAAAGCAAATTGTTTGCTCATTTGCAAAGATACAATTCCAATTACTTCAAGAGATACAGTCAGTGTACCCAGAGGGAGTATCTGTCCTAACAATGGGAGGGAATGCCAACAGCAAAGGCTATAGTGACTACTCCATAACAGAAGATGGTGGTTCTCATAACTAAGAAGTATATATTTTTTATTAATGAACGAGAAAACAGTTAATAAAAATATAATGACATATATGGGAAGCAAGGGCCTTAGTGAGAGTTGAGGTTCTGATGGGAGCAGAAGAAATACTGATGAAATGCAATTTCTTGCTTTAAATATTTATAAAGGCCAACGCATCCCAAATCAGCCTTTCAGGACATGAAAAAACCCAACAAAACAATTCCACCAGCAGATATCCTGACTGTCCCGAAACTGCAAGGTATCCTGTTGTTATCACACACAGCGACCTTGGAAATCAAAGGTACTGAAACCAATACAAATGAAATAGCTACTGATAGGAAAGGATGAGAATTGTGACAGAGCAGCTGAAGCAATATAGCTGCTACTACAAGCCTGCCATTTGCAATCAGTAAACAAGAAGAGAGAAAGAAACATAAAGTATCTCTGAAAGTAGTTCCTTATGTTGAGCTGTGTTTGAAGGATCTTATCTATATTCTTTCTCACCTGAGAGCAGGTACCTGTCCAACATGCAGGTCTGCTTCATCCCCATCCGTGTCATTCTTCGGCTTTTCTGAGCACAGGGAACTCCCGCTCCTAAAGACAAACAGTGAAGAAGCAATTAGCCCAAATACAGTCATGGTATCAACCACAACTGCAGGTGAGTTCTCTGTCTTTCATGCCAAGATTATTCAGAGTATTACTCTCATCCTCTAGAAAAGCAGAGTTTTGTAAGGCCCTAGAGGCTGCCTGCAAACTCTCCAGAAACTTCACACAGATTTTCCTTAAACATCCTAAGGAAGGAGGTTTTCAAGGGGGGGAACTAACACTTCCAGGTTGTGCAGTTTCCCAGATCATGCCATGAAAAGCATGGTATATAAAGTCAACAGAGGTAACCAGTTGGTTTTCATAAGCAATATCCTCTTGCAATACCCAAAAATTCATGCTAGCCAAGTTCCAAATTGGATACCACACTGGAAAACTGATGAAGGAAATACTTTAACTGAAAACTTCAAGGAATAGGGAAACAGTTCAAAAAAACCCAAATCAACCCAAATCAGGTTAAGAATAATGCAGGACTTGTAACTCTATTTTCTTTCATGCACCTTGCCACCATTATCTTTTCTTTTCCTTTCTGATCTACTGGATTCACTTGCTTTCTGTTCTGCTGATTTTACTGCAGTAAGCAGAGATGTAATGCTTATGCAATGAGATTTTTCTTACATTGCCAAGTGGTGTGATTACATTGTATGTGTGAACAGAAGAAAAATCCTCCTTATGGAACTGAAAGGTCAAGCACAGGGAGTCAGCTATTGATGCCCAAAGGCATCTCCAGTCGCTTGGCCATGCTCTATGGGAAAAGCCATGGCTGGGGTGTGCTGTCATCCTGCTCAGTTGCAAGCAGGATTTTAGACACTGACAGGGACATGAGCGTTTATATCTGCTGTCATTGTTGCTTAGCAGGAAAAATTTATTCCTTTTAGGCTGTCCAGACATTTCAGTTTCTGTTAGGACCCAGGTTTTTTTTTTAAAAAGTGAAAGAAACTGATTATTCCACTGTGAATAGGAATCTGGAGGAGGTCACTATATGCGTAGGATAAATATCCTCCTGCTGCAAATTTGTATCAGTCAGTCATCATCATCTAGTCTGTGGGATAAAAATGTCTTGGATACTGTGCACTCAAACATCAGAATTGCCCATCTCATTTGCAGTGCTTACTGCTGCTCAAGCAGGATCAGTCATGAACTATGAGATGATTTCTTGTTCAACCAATTGCCCTTTCATTTCTTTTTTTTTTTTTTTTTTTTTTTTTTCTGGTATTGAACTTTTACCTCCTCTTTTCCAAATATTAAAGGTGAAAAAATCTGAAGAGACAATGACACAGTCATGAGAATCACAGAACTCATTGAGCTCATGTCAGGAAATTGGGTTGCTCTGCAGAACTCTGCGCTCATCCTCTCCACTACTGTTTTTATACCTGTCTCAATGATTTTGTTAGACAGTATTAAACAAAGAGCTGTAGACCCACATCTGAATCTAGTGCCAGTGAACTGAACAAAAAGTCACTCTGTCCCAAGGGAGAGAAGGAGTGGGCAAATACGAGCAATGGGAGAGTGGGAGAGGAGCACAGGGAAGATGAGAAAGGCCAAGTAAATAGCAGAAAATACAAAATTATTTATTTTTGCTCTGCATTACCTTCTCTTGTTTCTTTCTCACACTCAGGTTCCCCTGTTCCCTCTCCTGAGTCTGCAGTATGGTGTGTAACTGTAGCTTTAAACTGAATCTGAGTCCAAACCTGACTTTTCAATTCCTAAAGCTCTAGAAGGGAACAGGCAGGAACTAAGAGCATCCCTGAGGAAGGAAGACTTCTCTGGCAGAGCTGCTGCAGCAGCAAAGCTATTAATAAATGTTTGTAATCTTTTAATCGTTCTGCTAAATTGCCATCGTGTTCTTGCAAACCCCATAGAGTGTCAGTGCAGCTGCCTCCTCCCGCCTGCCTCCCCGTGTTTGTGCATGTGAGTGAGGGGGAACATCAGGAACATGCTCAGATCCAAGGGCTGCTGCAGTGGTACAGAGAACATTATTTTGACAAGTGACTTTTCAAATCTTTCCTATTCCAAAGAAAGCAGCCTATTAGTTACATCTATAACCCATATTTTCACCTGGCTCTCCTCCTCCAGCAAATCCTGCCTGCTCGATCCAGACAATAAACTTCTCTTCATTAAAGTATCACATCAGCTGCTGGACTTGATGATCTTCAAGGTCTTTTCCAACCTAGCTGATTCTATGATTCTATGATCTGATCTATGTCATGGCTTGGGACCTGCTTTGCAAGAGGCCATGTCTCCTGTGATGTGAATGATACACTGTAGTCACAATCAGCAGCAGTCACTCTGACTTAAATGCAGATATTCCCAGCAACAAAATATTTTTGTCTGCTTTACATGACCCACTGTGGAGTTGATAGTTATCAGAACACAACACAGACATATACTGCTTTTCAGACTTTCTCTACAGGGTCAGTTAGTCAGAATATAAGTGGACTGGAAAGCTGTGATCCTATTTATAAAGGCAAGAGATAACATTTCAGGATGAAAAGGATTAATACTTTTAAGTAAATTGTCTATTTGCCTCTTCATGTGCCTAAAGCGTATCTATTATTGTCCAAATTCAGATAAAACAGACAAAGCCACCTTCTAATGTCATGGTGGAGATCGACTTAATCCTTTGTCTGTTCCCTCCCCCAGCTCAAACTCTCATCTTCATCCTAATTATAATAGCAGTTGAAATTATCGCGGTTTAAAAAAAGATGCCAGCTTATATAATATTCTTATTGCTTATTAATGATTTCCAAAGGGAGAACAAGTTGCCTTGGCATGCTGGGAATGATGCAAACGAAGGCTGAGCCATACCTTGCTGGGCTCCACCAGTTTCTCATTTGGAAGCCTGATGCGGGAGGATTACCATGTAATAACAGATGTTAAGGCTTTTAGGGAATGACAGTGAATACTTGAACAAGAAGACATGACAGGCGTCACATCTCGCAGTGATTAGCCTTGGGCACTTGGCAGAGGCAGAAGACTCCAGGCAAAGTGACTTTAACCACCCTGCAAGTGTGATAATCCCCAAGATGGCACAGCCTGAAAAGCATGATTGCTGTTCAGCATGGCAGCTTATGAATAATAATAAAGAAAACATCAGACTGGATATGAGTGACATGGTTACATGGCACTGACAGCCAGAAAGACAGTCTGCTTGGATGTAAAGTCCTGAAGTCCATTACTTAATCTAAAGTTAGTTATACCCTGTCCTCTAAACATCACCTCCTCTATAAAGCTATAATGTGTGAGACACTGAAGAACTGAACTTGAGATTCAGTCACTGTCCTTAAATTTTCTGTTTGTCACTCCGGTATCTTTCTGTTGGAGAATATGGGGTAGAGTAGGAGGGACCGTGAATGGGAGCAGGAGCTCTGTATCCATGTTATAAACTGGTTCAGTTTATTGAAAGAAAAGCTTCACTATAAGGTGACAGCACCAGTCTCTGCTACTAAGAGACTATTAAAAGCCTAAGGAGGTTGCACACCCCCCACGCTTCCAGAGAAACACCTGCACCCCAGCAGTCCCCAAAATAAAAGAGCTCAAGATGCATAATTTAAGTAAATTAACTAAATAAACTTATTTTTACATTATTTTGTTAATGTCTGTGATCTGACTCACAGACGTTGATCTTATGGTACTGGGTAAGATTATAATAATAGAGTCTATGTGCTTTTCCAAGCAATAGGTCTATATGCATAGCAATAGACATAAAAATGCTGGGCGCTAAAGGTGAATGTGTGTTTTGCAGGAATCTAATAAACACTAAAAATCATCATCTTACTTTTTTTTATCTTACAAAAAATAAACCAACTTCATAATTATTGTTTAAACAGCTGTCTGTGTGCCACAAAGAAAGCTGAGGGAAGTTTGTTTGGGCCAAGTGGTTGGGGTAGGGACAGGGAAGAAGAAGAGGTAGGACAAGTTAAAAGAATCAATCCATCTCCTAGAGACAAACCATCACATGTAGAAAATCTCCCATGTCAGCACATTAACAAATAGATGGGATGTCATGCAGACAGTGCTGGACATTAAATTACAGTGGTAGGAGTAGCATGTCCTCTGCTAGCCCTGCTATTTCATCAGCAGTGCCTACCCTGTTATTTACCCCGAGAAGTCCTTTAGGTGCCCATTATGGTATCAGCAAAGAGGACCCATGCAGTGTGAAAACACTGGCTCCTGTGTCACTACAGGGTGAAAATCTTGCTAGCTCTACACATCCTACACAGATGTGGAAAAAAACCCAAACCAAAACCAACCCACACTTTACTGGCTGTGGCTTAGTTTCTTCACTCACAAGCAGGTACTAGTTTTAAGCTACACACAGTCCACAACATCAATTCTTGATGTGCCTCACGTTCTGTCTCTACACCACCTTGCACCTTGCTGGCTGGAAGAGTGGTACACGCCTTGGCACAGAGGCACAGGCAGCCCAGAGTGCTGACATACAACAGGCATATGCTGAAATGTGGGGAAAAGTGAGCTCCCTTAGGAAAGATGGAAAATGAAACCAGATGCCACCAATACAGAGAGAAAGAAGAAACCAGATCTGCTCCTTTAGATGACTTGATGGAAGCTGCTCATGTTCAGAGGCCACAGGACCAAATTCAGCTCTAATTAAGTCACTAATGTTACAGCAGGATAAACGTGATCTTCTAAGCATCACAGATATGAAACAGGGATAGAGAAGGTCACATCGCAGCAACTGCTTGAGTTCCAGCATGAGTACTATGGAATTTTACTAGGGTGGCCTGAGGGATGTGTCCTGGGTCAATTGCCCCAAAAACATCCCAGTGTGGCAGCTGCCATCACAAGCACTGCAAAGAGGTTGCTATGTGCATCATCAGAAGCTTTACCTTGGGACCAACCAGCACCAGGCAGAAGTCATCTCAAGAGCAACCTCAACCCCCCTGCCCCCAGGGCAGCTGGTGGAGTCAGCCTAGCAAACCCAGCAAGGTATTTTCTGGTTTGTCTCTGTCTTCACAGTGCACATAGTTAGGAAATATGACAAATATTGAGAGTCTCTTTCACTCAGGTGCAAGTACATATTTAGAAACAAATGATATTGAACAAAATAAAAGCAAAAAGCCCCAGCAAGCTTCCCAAAATAGGTCAGATGCTTCCAGTGCTTTTTGTCTTCTTCAATCTATAATAACTATTGCCTCTGGAAGCCTGACTGCACTTACTGGTCTTTGTGAGCACCCCCAGTCAGCACAGCAGAAATAAGAGTCACTGCTGTTTCGTGGGATGCTGCAGCTAAAATTTGATCTAGGCAAGAACAGACAGGTGGGGAGGTCTCTGCCAGAGTAGGTCAGGCAAAGAGTTGGGACCTGTGTGCCCCAACTAGTCAGTGACTGACATACTCCTTGCATAAAGCTGACACCGGTACAAGCCAAGACCTTGCAGCAGCCAAGGGGAGCCCTTGGCCATACCCCACCAAGCAGCTCCACTGCAGCTTCCCCCTGCCTTGCATGCTTGTGGCTGCCCTGCCAGAGCCAGGGAGCAGGCATGGATTGTATAAGGTTGCTCCAGGATGCCTGTCCTCCCACCTCAGCACCACAGTGCGGGTGATGGATGCACTGGAAAATGTTTTTCATTGCCTCCCTCATTAGGCAGACAAGTGCTCTGCAGAAGGCATCTCTGATCCTATGCTGCTCTAGGCTGCTGGAGTTAAACATAAAGCCACATAGAGAAAGGATTTTTCAGTATAAGGCAGCATAAGCAGACACATCTTACTGTAAAGTAGGACCCTGGCTTAAACTGCACATGGGATATCAGGGGAGGGAAAAAGCAGAGAGCAAAGATCTGCAAGACAAGCAACACTGGACACATCAGTTTTGTTTCTCTACACCTCTTTAAACTCTACACCAACTCGTATGTGAAGGTGCTGGCTCAGGGTAGGCTATGTTTATGCCACAAGAGCTTCTATTATCTCAAGTATTATATTATTTAAGTGCATAACAACCCAATAATTTATTGAAGTAGAAAAATGTTACTGTCTTCAGCCAAAAGGAAATCAAAGGAAGCTATACACCTGAATATTTTGAGGATTTGTAAATAAAAACAGAACTTGATGGGCCAGCTAGGAATTGCAGGTCTCAGGCTAACCAATCTACTAATCTTGGATAATCGAAAGTGCTCTGCCCTTTTCTGTTTCACCTTAATTCAAATATCTCAACATATTCTTCACTCTTTGTCTTGTTTAGCTTAAATAAACAAGTTTAAAATAGAATGAGTCACTTGGAGGTATAATATTGTGTGGTTTAACATGCTGCTGGCTGAGCTTTACTTGCTTAGCATGAGTAGTGAGACTTGTTGAAGCCGTGAGCCACAAGCTGTGGACTTCCACGTAAATATGCTTTCAGCTGGAATAGAGCTAATTTTCTTAGCTCTATTCTAGTAACTTGTACAGTGCTGTGGTTCGTCTTTAGCTTGAGAAGAACTGATAACAAACTGATGCTTTAGCTATTGCTAAATAATGTTTATCTGAGGTCTAGGAGATTTTTTGTGTCCCAATGCTCTGCTGACCAGCTGCTGCACAAAAAGTGCAAACTACAAGGTAAGTAGGTTACAACTATCAGCAGAAGCTGCAGCTCCACAAGATGAGAACAGTTAATGATCTGCCTGTATGGAGATGGAGAAAGAGTCCAATAAGGTGTCAGAAGACCCCAGACCAAAAATCGCCACTGGACTAAAGCAGCAGGTAAGGGATGAGTATTCTTTGCCCAGGAGTTTCTTTATCTGGGATGCCTCTCCAGAGACATTCAGCTTAAGCTGCTCCTTGTGCTGTACCACTCAATCACTGAATTATTTTTTCCTGGAATTGGATGTCTAGATTCAGTTGCAGGAAACCTAGGGTTAAACCTGAAGGAGGAGGAAGCACGTCTTGCACAGTGTCTGGCTATTAAGTCTTGGTTGGTGTGCGTGCAGCTCCCTGAATGGTGTGTGAATGCTCAGGCAGTGGCTGCTTCCCCATCAGTCACACACCTCTACTATCAGGGCTTCCCCACAGGGAATATTCTGGTTACTAAAGAATCACGGGTTGGATTTGCCCCTTTTTCAAAAGCTTCTTCCCAGATTGGCAAGCTCAAGGGTTTGTTTTGTTGTTGTCATTACTGTCGTTTGTTCATTTCTAATAAACCCTTTGGTTTCCCTGTGGCTGTTTCCACAGGTTTCTGGAAGTCTACTGATGACAAGTCTTGCAGCAGCAGCACCTTGCAGCCTCACAAACTGCATCCTCTGTTTAAGTGCCATTCAGCACAGAACAAAAGAGTCCTGTCTCACCATCCTGCTCTGAGATCTGTTATCTCTGAAAATCCGGCTCTCAAGTGTGGGATGGAAAGTGAGTGAGACTTCCTGAGACCATTCTTCAGTTTATGGCAGTTTTTCACCAAACATTATGGAATGTTGTAGGCCTCCCTATAGGTGTTGTAGGCCTCCCTATAGGTAGCAAGCATTTAAATCTCACTAAAGCTACTAGATTCTTTGTGAAGAAGCAATTTTTCAATTACACATAATTAATAGTAATTACCCTCTATCTTCAGAGACCAGAACAAAGAATAATTAATCCATCTTAACATCCCTGTTAAGGAGGTATTAAATATGTGGGTTTCTTACACAGCAGATTATGTGTAATTTACGTGGCCTGCTGTTCAGTCTGTGTTCTCTAATGCAGAAAGGGAAAACAGAATCCTGAACTATGTAAACTAATATTCTATTCTTTGCCTTACTTTAATGAACTAGTTTGAAAACAGCTGTTCGCTTCTTGCAGCAGCTTGCTGCAAATGAAATGTGGGCTGCCTACAAGAGTTCTCCTATATAGAACCAGTTTTACTACACTGGATAATAAACAACATCCAAGTGAACATTTTACTAATTTTTAACATGTATCTGTGAGTAAAGTATTTGCAGTTATTTCCAGAAGAAAATAAAACTTGGAAATTTAGGGCCAGCATATATATAATAAAAGAAACATGAATTTACTATTTTGATCCTACTAAGTGAAACCAGGACAGTGAGTTGTCCAAGCCACACTGCAAGCCACTGCAAGAGGCAGAAAGAGACTTTGCTTCAAATGCACGGTTTTACAAGACAAATATTCCACGTGGCAGGATGACAGCAAAGATGAGGGCAATGCTGCTGGCAAATGCATGGCAGCTCCAGCTGACAGACTGGCCCCTGGCAGCCTGGGTGCCCAGAAAGGTTGTGATTAGTGATTACATGTTAATGTGCTAAAAAGGAGCTTTCATTCTTATGTGTATTGATCTGAGGGGTCCTGAGCTCAAAAGGTGGGAGTAGACAGATGCAAAAGATGGGGGAGTAAAAAGAAAGGGACTGAAGGGAGAACGTCCCGAATGTTAACCGAAAGCATCTGCATGAAAGGCTCCAGGCCAACATGCTCAGAGAATGCACTCTTCTGTCTCAGTGACCTTGTGAAGATAAACTGAACAAAAAGCTTCAGGCAACATCAGACAGAGGATTTAAGAAGCAGTTTTAATTTTAGCCAGATTGCTCTGTATTTTTGACTGCAGGGTTATCTGGGGATGCAATGTGCACTCAGTGGAACAAAGTGTAGCTGTCACCCCCAACTCTGATACTGCACTTGATTGCAAATTCAATTCTGTGCTTCCATGGAGAAGCAAAAATCATGGTTTTGGCTATGCAAATGGTGGTATCACAATGATGGAGTACCAGTGCATCCTAATTTTACTCCAGAATGTAATTACTTGTCTACCTTATGCATGAGCAACATACAAAGACCTGCCTTCCAATACAATACGCACTAATACACTGGTTCCCTCTACTCACATTATGTGCTTGCTCTGTACCTCCAGACTGACAGCTATTTACTACGAATAAACTGTTTAATCCCCCTATACCTCAGTTTCCTCATCTGTAAAATGAAAACATCCTACCTAAAGAGTGCAACAATTCACTAACTGACATATAGTATGTTTTTTCAGAGAACACATTTGCTGGTAATCTTAATGATAGCAAATACATACAAACTCTAAGAGCTGGCTGAATACAACAAAACATATGAATTAATCATGATGTCTGTTGCAGCTTATTAGCACAATTAATTCCACACAATACAAATGCAACGTAACCCACAATCTCAAGATTCCAAATGCCATATAAATCTAAAATAAGAGCCTATCTTCAAGCCTGTAGTACAATGTTAAATCATGAACTAAAGTGGTGATAAACCCAAGCCAGACTGATTTGAGTAATTCCTCTACAGGTACACTACCACACACAACAAACACGAGCTGGGAGAACAAGATCTCAGTATTCCTCCTGCACTTCTCTCACAGCACCACTTTACTGGACAATCATTGATGTACACTTAAAGCTGATAAAGAACCTTCTATTCAATGTTCTCAAACTGCTTTACAAATTGCTTCTAACGTGTATAGACAGTGCACGTTATTTCCCGTCCTCACATACTCTCTTCTCCATAATTTCTACCTGATAAGGCATCCTGAGGCCACATTGTCTCTCCAAGTCCGCAGGAGAGACATCCATCCTCTCTCTTGGCAAGTCTCTTGAACCACTCTTCAATTTAAATAGTATTTTCTGATTTTTTTCTCTCTCAGATCTTTTCTTACTAGACAGCTCTCTCCCACCTTGACTGGATAACTCACCATCACTTGCAGCAGTTTCTTGAATCACTGACACTGGAATCAATACAGCAAAGCTGGCAGGGGATGGGAGTGAGGAGGTGGGGAAAAAACCATGAAGCTGTTGTAACCTTTTAGTCCTGTGCTGTCAGCTCAGCACCTCGTGATGCCTGACTGCACTGACACACCTTGTACTAACACAGGCAGTGATTGCACAGGGAGCAGTGGTGGCTCAGGTCTGCTCCGTGCATCCTCCAAACCAAAACCAAGGAACTAAAGACAATACTTTACATGAAATGAAGCAGGGCAGAGCTCTCTCACAACACTGCCCTCTCTTTGCACCGTGTCACTCCTAATCAGCCTTCTGGACTGAAAACAGAGGCCTTCACTATACATAAGGTCCAGCCCATAGCATGCACAGTGCACATGTCCTATTGGATTACAGGGCAGAGTGCACTCACATGGCCTGCTTGTCAGAGCCCCAGCCTGCCTCTGCAAAAAGAAGGAAACAAGGGAGGGCATGAACAAGAGTAACCTAAGCAGCACAGGGCTACTTGATACCAGCTAAAAGGCAGGATGGAGGATGCCACTACAAAGACAGGGGCAGCAGGCAAACACACCTTGACAGGCACACTGGAAGGCTAAACTCCAAGACCTCACCCCACAAAGAAAATACATAGGAATGTTCATGGACTCTGCTATTGTCCAAAAAAGCAAGCATAGTTTATCACTTAGGAGCTCACTGTGTTGACAGCTGGACCAGATGACAGTTGGATCCCAGTTTGGATACTAAAACACAGAGCAGTACAGCAGATCAATGCAGGGCAGTACCTCACATTGGGAAAACACTTCTATCTGCACCATCCTCAGAAACCAACAAACTTCCCCCAGTCCCTCCCTTCATGGCCAACATGAAAAAGCCTCTTGCAAAGCTCATACCAGATTTGATGTGCTTTATCATAGAATCACAGAATGGTTTGGGTTGGAGAGGACCTTAAGATCATCCAGTTCCAACCCCCCTGCCATAAGCAGGGGCACCTCACACTAAACCATGCCACACAAGGCTCTGTCCAACCTGGCCTTGAACACTGCCAGGGATGGAGCATTCACA